>JAVHNL010000266.1:0-125000 GCA_031216105.1 Dalbergia cultrata | reverse complement strand
TTAGCTTGTTAGGTGTTGTGGCAAATCTTTTTAATTAGAGAAGTTAGATTATTATGCTAAATGTGATGGTTTTTCTCCTGTCCACATGAACTTTGAAAAATGATGCAGTAATGTGATGAGGCAGAAGTCAAACTATGCTTTGATGATGTTTAGATGAGAGCAATAAAATCCATTCATGGTGTGAATAGAGAATTACAATCTAAGCCCCCATTATTGTCTTTTTTATTTTTTTTGTTGTTTTTTCCCCCCTTGTGGTAGGGACCCCGGTTTCTTTTGAGTCCGGGTCTTGAATGTAAAGCTTTGAACAGCCGTAAAAAGCAATCATGCAAAGGTAGTCCTTCTTTCCTTCCCCGATTCAATATTTTAATTTTTCCTTTTTTGACTGAATGGAGACCGGAATTGTAGTGAAATGGGGACGTGTGAAAGTGAAGGGAGGGAGAGGAAGTGGGACTTGTGATGATGAAATGAAAGAAAAGATGGGATCCGGAAAGCCAGAATGAAAAGCATGGTGTTGAGATGACCCTCTTTGCGTTTCGTTGATTATTGTTTGTTCCTTTGTTTGTTTGTGTGGGTTTATATGATTTTTGTGGACTTTGCAAGTCATGGTTGGTGGTGCATTTATTGGTAATTTCAAACTTGACATGTGCACTGCTCGGAAATCCTTGTTGCGTTTTGCTGACCCATTATCAAGGTCACCTTATATTATTTCCCGATCGCTATCATTTGTATAAAAACATTTCACATGTGGCTCGTTTCGATTTGATGTATTATCGATTATTAGCCTTCAAAAGTCATCATGGTGAGGAAAATTCTAGCATGACATCTTTGACTATGTCTTTGCTACGGACGAATTCATAGAAGCCACACCTATTGTAGAAATTTAAGCTTATAAATAAAAATATTCTTGTATGGCACAAGGTTAAGGTTGTGTAGTTTAATTTGCGTTCATATGTTATCATTTTATATCAAATAATCATAGAAATAAGATAAATACACGGAGAACACGACAAAATTTTATATGATTATTTAATTATATTTTATCGATTTTCATATTTATTACTTTGAAAATTACAAATGAAAAATATAATTGAATGATAGAATAAAAAAATTATATATTATTAATTCAACAAAATTAAATTTATAAAATATCAGTGTCAAATAAATTTTTTTTTCGAGAAGTTATATATTCATTTATTACCAGACTATACTAGACATTCGGTCTACTCTACAAGTTGCATAATTTATGTCGATGCAATTATTCGCCAGGTTCGGCCAGCAGGTCCATAAACTCTTTAATGATGATGTACAATTAGCTTATATGTTTTCTCCTTTTTTGTCTTCTAACAGAAAAGTTTTAACTTTTGCTTTGTTTGTGGGTAATGATCAATACGAGAAATCAATTTCTGGTAAATTACAGAGCTCTTTTTAAATTTTATGAAATTTATCTTGACTCTCCTTTATTTATATAGATGATATTGATTTTTCTTGAATGTATTATTCATTATACAATAGAGGAGAGGATAGTATAATATCTATACAAATTTAAGAGAGGGTGATGTAATAGTTTCACAAATTTAATGATTTATGTTGAATTTCATCAAATATGGAGGTTAAATTAATTTATCCATAATTTAGGTTTGCACAGGGATAGCTGATGCTTAAATATTGAATGTTCATGATTGATCCTTGTATAATTTCGGAACATGTTAATGATCGATATTAATGCAGGCTAGAGTTAAAAACGTAAAATTGACCCTTGTTTTTTTGTTACAAATTGACATATTGGTTAACGATATATTAATGATCAACAATATGTTAATGATCAATATTTTATATTTTCACTTGATATTAATGAATTTATGTCGCTTGACACGCATATAGGTTGACTGAACGTAAAATTTATGTCACGATATGGACATAAATGCATAATCAATATTAATGCAGGTAATTAGAGTTAAAAGTAGGATTAAATAACATTTTTTTAGTCTTAACATTAAAATTGACATCAGTTTAGACCTAGCCATGAACAATATTTTTATATCAATTTGTCCTAATCTTTTGAATTTTAATATCAATTTCATCTTTTTTTTGTCAAAGCGTTAGTAATTTTTGTTACAATTTATCTCAGTTGATATGTTAATGCAGCACTAGGTTGCTCACTTGTTTTATTGACTAGAGGGGATATGATTTTCACATCACTGGCATTATTGATAAAATCACGATGATAATCATTAATGATGGTCCAATACCAACACTGTGATGGTCCAAATATAGGAGTTTTATATTCTTCAAACATAGCATCTTGGGTTCAATCTCAAAATTCATCCCATGATATAAACAATATCAAGAGAGGTTTCTGCTTGGACGCACTTGAAAGGTATAATAGTAATTTATTTATATTTTCCTTTTTCAAAAATTATAACGTGTTTACAGGCAATACTTAAAAAAATATTAAAAAAAACTTGAGCTGAAGAATTATAAGGGGAAAAATAAAAGTAGAAGGCGGGAGGAGCTGTAGTATATAGATTTTTACTTATTTCATGTGATATATTACTCAGTATGTCTGCGGAGAACCTTGATTCAACCAAAATCAGAGTGCATGATTTGGTTCATGTCAATGTCCTAAGCCCCACCATCAATGAACTTTAAAGCATGATTAACATGACGTTGAATGTAATTAAAACTAGGATTATAATTGAAGGTTAACCACTTGAAATCTGTATATATTCGGTGTTTTAAATGTTAGTTTTGAGTAAACCTTGTGCAGAAATAGTAACTAGTTTTGACTCGGTCAATGTGTAACATCACCTAACACAATTACATTACTCATGTGCCAAAGGCAGTAATTGCCTTTGGTGCTGTGGCACTATAAAAATAACTTATATACGGATAAAAATACAGAGACACTAAAAACACAAACCTATTTAGTTATAGAAATAAGAATAGAAGCTAGAAAAATTTTCTATTCTCAGAATAGAAAAACACAAAATTTTTATACCTCCAAAAAATGATAATAGGATATAAAAATAAAAATTTAATATTATTTTTTCAATAATAGTAGGACATATTTATTATTTTCCAATATATCCTCACATAAGGTGGTAGTGCAAGGGCGGCCTGACAACTGCCAGTGCCGATCAACATTGCCATCAGCAATCAATGGCCAATCAGCACCAACCAACAGCAGTTAACGGCTGCCGACAGTGCCATAGACACCATAGGTATAGACCGGTCTAAACATCAAAGTAGTCACCTTAACAATTAAGGTAAGGGTTTGTTCCTTGTAACTAATGCATATGTAGACAATAATATTTTGTTATTAGATGTCTGCTGTATAACAGTACTATTTTCCTCTTAAACAAGTTGCTAGCGCCGTGATGAGTAAATCTGTTGGTTTTGATATGCCCGACAAATAAAATGCATATAATGTAATGTAATTGTGGGCTGAGGCAATTTTATCACAAGAAACAGTTAGGGATAGTAAGAGCAAAAGAAAATATTTATCCGCTTTTATTTATTAGTTGATACATTAATTTTATGTGTCATTGTTTTCGTTCATTTGCAATAGCGTCAATGAAGAAAAATGATTAAATGGAGCATAATAAAAAAAATTTTCTTTTAACACCGCACGAGGGCTAGCACTTGGTCGCACAAGTTGCCACCCACTGTTTGGATAACAATGGTACAAAATAATTTTCCAATGGATTCATGCCGACAAAGTGACGATGTTTTTGAGAATTAGCAGCAGTACGTAGTTAGTCCAATTGGTTATCTGCCGCCCAAGCACAAGTGCTTGCACTCGGCCCGCGACAAAACATAACATCATTACATACTCGTTAGTTGGTGTGCGATGCATGCAATGAGCCTCTTAATTGACTATTGACTTGGATTTTGCTAAAGATTGAAAGGACCTTGCACTGATAACAATTGGATGTGTCAAAGGTTGGTGAAAATTTCATGTAATAACCTTTCATTTGTCATACTTCGAATGCTTTAACTACTTTACATTTTAGGAAAAAAAAATCTTTAAAACAAATTTATCTCCAAATTAAGAAAATGAAGAGTATTTACCCTTAAATCATTTAATAGGTCATGATGATTAATTGCAATACATTTTATTAATTTAAGGATGAATATACTTACTTAAAAATTCTTATGTGTTTTAAATTTTTTTGCTTTTTCTCATTCATCATTCGATACCTTTATTTTTAAGATTATTACTACTTTTCACTTTCATTACACTTTTTATGTCATTAATCAACTAGTTATCAAACGGTAAGTAGAATAGAGTGATTTTATTTTCTTACTCTATAAATACCTTAAATTTTTCTTGAATATAGTTTATATTTCAACAATTAATTAGTTATTCCGGCAATGTGCCTCCTTCTTATCATTAGCATGCCGTATTGTCGATATTACTTTTTTTTCCACAAAAGAAGTTCTATAATTCAGAGATTAACGATTATCCGCCATCGTTAATCTTTTGTTTTTTTTTTCGTATGGGCTGGGAAGTATTGTGGTTGTGTGTACATGCTCCAATATCTATCATCACAGGCACTTTTTATTATGACGAAGAATTAAAAAAAAAAAAACTCAGCTATGCATTTATGATGGGGTAAATGTATAAATTATTCAATACATGCTTCATGCAGCTACATTAAAAAAAATTAATTTATAAAATTTAAGAGTCCATTGTCATCATGGAAAATCTTAAACTATATTTTTCTCTTTTTTTATTCTTCTCTATTTGAAATCTTTCAATAATATATAACAACATATTATTAGAAAATTATGTAAAAAAAAAAATTCTAGCAGTAAATAATGTACAATAACTCTTCCTGCTATATCTGTGAGTAAAATTTACTATGGAATGTAAAGATAGATAAAGAATGGAAAAAACATCTATACATACTGTTACTTATAATACGATTTATATATCTCTACCAATCAATTTACGTTTTAGAGAGACATGGTTCATGTTATGATATTAAGCTACCATGATTTAGTAATCATGGGTAAAATTAGAAAAAATATTCTTATGAGAGAAGACATATTAAATATAAAATTATTTATGTATGTACCTCTATTTATTAAGTTAAGCCATTGGGAGAGATGATTGCTTTTTGTACATATCATGATATAATTAACACTTAAATCACGGGGTGCATTTTCTATTTCCTCCACATACAATAATAATTTATAACATAAAGAAGAGAAAGAGTTACAATAAACATGTTATATAGACAAAAAGAAATAGTCCAAGTTGATCCCACTTCACATTAGTATATTTCATACAAAACCAATAATGAATTAAGCAAGACCCCAAAAGAAATAAAATAAGATTACCATATAGGTATATATATTGAAAACGTAAATTGTCTCAATGGAGGAAATTCTTCATCAAAGCAATTATGTTATGCAAGGATCCATCCCAACTTGATGAAAGAAGACAAGAACGCCAGTCACTTTTGTATATAGTACATAGTATCTTCCTCTTCATTCTCTTGTGCATTTTTTTGTTAATTTGTTAAAACCAACTAGGCGCTAGTGTCTCTGGCACAATGTGTGATGGCACTGCAACCACGCCTGTAAGGGTTGGCCCTACCCCTGCGCTGGCAATTGTAGTAGGAGCGTCCACGGGCACCACATGGGACCTGGTTTGCCCTCAGCGCACCATAGCTTATGTACCTTTGTTGTGCTTGCAGTGTGCGACGGCTTGACTCAGAACTCATCAAGAACTCATTGTCGTCAACAAGGAGATCAATGTCACCAGGGGTGAGCCTAGCGAATTCATGGATTTTGGATGCTTCGGCAGCCACCATGGCCAAGCCCATGGTGGTCAAAACAAGGAGAACGAGCAATGGCTTTGAGTTCATTTTCAGATGGGCGAGGTTTGGTAGGTTAATTGGAATGCCAAGAGAATAATAATAATAATAAAAAAAAGGGGGGGCCTCTTAAATTGCCCCTTCTTTTTTGGCCTTGCCCTTCTTGATTGTGGAGGGGATCAAGGGGTGGATATGGGTGAAAAAGAAGGGAAGGTTGTTAGTATCTTGTTTGATTTGACATAGAGGGAGGGTTTAGAAATAGAGGGATGTGCGTTTTTGTGGCTGTCATTTGTGATTTAACGTGATTTTGGGGGGTGACGTTTTCTCTGTCTTTATGGTTTTGGTGGATGTAAATGCTAAATAGAGAAATGAGATCATTTGTATGTCAGGGATTTTGTTGCTAAAATGCATGATTGGCATGCATGCATTTGCTATAAATTGGAAGCTGCTGGTTTCTCTAACAGTCTAACTGATTTTGTAATGTGAATATTACTAAAATTGATCTATCAAAAAAAAAATATTACTAAAATTGACTTTGGCATCAAAGGGCCCTGTGCTCCCATATTTGTGCTAAACTCCGAGTATATCGGATTTTTTGTTTTATTTTATTTTTTTGAGCTAGAGATAATGTTGTATTGCTCGATTCTGATTAGACCGCGGTCCTCACCGTTCACCAACTTTTACATCGTCCATCTTTTTGTTATGGATCTTCGTTCTTTTTTTTATTTTTCTTTTTTTTGGGTCGTCATTCTTCTTTTCTATTTTTAATAGTTCAATGCCAACTTGGGCTTATCTCCATAGGCCTATAGCCCTTGCTGTTTGGTTTCTTGTCTCATATAGGCCTTGTCTAAAATTCTACCCATAGAAGAGAATGTTTGTTAGCCCATGATTTTGTTTTGGGGGGCGCCGGGGGGGGGGGGGGGGGCGGTGTTTCCTTTTTTATTTTTTATTTTTGTGACGTGGCTGCTTCTTTCTTTCTTTCTTGTTTTTTTTTATCAGGAAAAAATAGCTATTTCATTTTGGGGTGCGGAGTTATTTCCTGTAGGGACAACGCTAGGAGAAAACAATACTCACCACCCTGTGCAAAAGTTCTATTATCTTTTCTTCATTCGGGAAAAATAAATACATTTGAGAAAAATCAACTTAATGGGCTAATATTAGTAATTAAATGTTTATATTTTTCATAGCATCAAAAAGCCATATTTACTTATTCCTTGGATTTTCGAGTTTGAACCTTGTCCTTAGACATCAGAATATATATTACTTTATTCTCCTAAATTAACCAAGACTATATTAATCTCTTTCAGGTGTGCCTATAGCCGGGGATAGATTTTCAAAACCATAAGAACACCAAGGCTCTCATGTTCGTAAAAGGCAACCACTTATAGAAGCAGTCATTATACATCGTATGTTTAAAAAAAGTTTAATCCATAAAACAAATCGTACGTTTAAGGGGTTTAAAAAAAAAAAAAAGAGAACGAACTTGGCTTTGACTATAGTTCATAACTTCGGATATACTTTTTTGTGTGGACGTGGAGGCCAACTCCATTTGAAAGCAAAGTTTTAATTTGTACCCCAAGAAATAACCTGAATTGACAAATCATCAGGACAGGGGTTAAGGAAATCTTTGTGGACTTTGAGGCGCCAGTTTGCCTCTTAAACTTCCAAAAATGAAACTGCTTTGTTTGTCTCTTCTGCAAGACTTGTATGCATTTTTTTTTCTCATATTTACTCTTGTGCTTGCTGCTCTATCAACACTATTCACTGCGCAGCACATTAGCTAGTATAAGCATGAAACCTAGGATTCCCCAATGGTGGTAGCATCCTCACTTAAACATCAAGGACGAGAGTCAAAAAGTGTAGATTGCGTTATAGCTAGGTATCTAATCTTTAGGATGACAATAATGAATGAAACCAAATTGCTCGTACAATTCATAATCATAATTTATAACGCTCTGGAACTACGACGAAGAATTAATTCTCCTACTTGAGCAAATTGGGTCAGAAAGTCATCTTTGGCGACTATAAGATTATTATCTCAGCTAGACAAGTCATCGTGGACCGTGACATTTCCATCTAGCCTCTGATCGTGGAAGTGGAACGCGTATGTTAAATGTCACCCATTTACCCCACAAATTATCAATATCATGAAAAAATTTTACGCCACAATTCTAATTTTTAACGAGTTATGCGTTCATTAAAAAAGATAGTAAAATCTTTTTTTTTTTTAAAGTACGTGTCAATATGAAGTATTAAAGCTATATCTATATAATAGTCTATCTCTCTCCAACTTCTAAAACTTTCTTATACCCAAAACACGTACAGTAAATTGCGTTCTGATCTTCTTCAAAATTCACAAGTTGCTTGCTTATATTCTAGTCACATCATTTATTGCTTGTTAAAATGGTTCATGGAATTTGTTGTGCTGATAAATCATTTTTAATCAATTAGTTAGGGGCAAGGGCATATGATAGATTTTTCTTCCACGGAAATTTTGTGATTGCTTTCTCCATCCATTAGAGGAAATGGGACTCCATTCACATTGCGGGGTTGGCTTTCAAAGCATTTTATTAAATTTTGACAAGTAGTCAGATTCAATAATTAGTGTCTTATATATAATAATATAATGCAAACCTCACGGTTGATCTTTGTGAATTTCAAGTGTAGTGCAGAGCTTCCTACACACGGAACACTTAATTTCAGCTAATAGACAAATTCAACTTGTGAAAATGGTTAACCTAATTCAGCTTATAGTTATATATCATAATTCTGAAACGTACGATTTCGAAATATCAATTGTAGGGTAGGCCACAAATGAAAAATATAATAATATATCCGATTCATCTCATGCAGGCTTTTGGAATGAGAATAAGAAAAATTTCAAAAACACATTGTACGAAATTATATATCCAGTTAGGGCGAGAAAAACTATGTCAGGTTTTTGACAGTTAGCTGAGGCCTGACAATCAGAATCATATATTAGTTCTTATAATTCAAACAATACATGTAATTGATCTTCATAAATGTACAGTTCTGCAATTTCTATAACTAGTAGAGAAATAAAATTTCATTTTCATAAACAATGTCAACAAAGTTGCTTTGGTTATTGTAGGCACTTCATGCTTGTGAGATTGGCTAACCTTGCGAAATTATAGTGCTTATCCATCAGCTCAATTCTTTTGAAAAAAATTTGTGTAAAATTAGTTTAAAAATTGATATAATGTGTAACGACGAAAATTTTAATTTTAAGAAAAGAGAGACAAACTTGTATTTTTCTTTTCTTGATTTATTTATTTCATAAACTGTGAGCGTAATACACATTCAAAAATGAGAAAGTAACATACTACCCCGTTCTCTAATAAATGGTCATATTCACTCATACATATATATTAAGAAAATAATTTGATAAATTTAAAATTGGATAAATTTAAGCATATTTCACACTTCATCACTTACTTTAATATTCTTTTTCTCATAGTTAATCTATTCATTAACTCTATTACATAAGGATATAAAGTAAAAAATAATTAATATTTCTTAAAATAATAAATAACGATAAAAAAAATAAAATTTTATAAATGATATTCATCGTCGAACGGAGCCAGCATGTTGCTTGTTAACCCAGCGTAGGTTTCATTCTGTGCTCCATGATTTTCAGTGAAAATTATTGAAGGCTAGGCCCCAAATGAAGATATAGCTGCAATCAATTAAGTAGACATTGCTAGAAGATTATTTCCAGCCAATTGAATATTAAGGTGAGGGAACTACCACGAACGTGCCTCTGGCCCTACAAATTATTTCTTGGCAATTGAGATTAGAAGACCATGATAAGTCAAACAAAATTGCAGCACAATTCCCCGCTTCTTCAGAAGGAAATCATCACTTCTATAATTAGCACTAGCTGTAGGATGGAGATGAGACAAGTGGGGTCCCCGCAACGTGTTGCATAAATAATGAACTTTGAATTTTTACATGACATGGAATGGATCATGGATATCAATTCCCTCACGGCCTCACCAAACAACAACCCCTCGCGCGCGCGTGAATATGTACACATACCAATTAATTTATTCCTATAATTAATTTTCATACACTAAAAAGTCTGATATATTATAACTCAAATTTATGATATTTCATGTGTCTATCCATCCTAACCGAACTTATATATACGACTATAAATCAGCTGGATATTATCTAATAATAAAGCCAAATTGGTGAGATAATTATCTCCATAATGATGAACACAAAGGCATGAACGTGGAGAAACGTCTTATTGCGGGACCCAAAGTTCATCTAGTAACTACTAATAAGCGTGGTTTTATAGCTTTGCTTTTCCGTATTACTTTGCAAATGCCTGGTTGCTATAGCTCTTATACGGCTAGACTTAATAAAATCAATTTGGTAACTTTCTTTGGATTCATTTACACGGAGAAGACAGCTAGCGTGCAAGGTTTACCTTGACCAAGTTATTTTCCTTTTGGTATTCAAATCCAAACGTCACTAGAAAACTGTATCTTAGTTAATTAAGTTGAATTGGAAGGCATCTTTGTGACATTAATTAATGTAAAGGGAAATTACAAATCCCACGAAAAACAATATGTGAATCTTTTGACGCATGCATAAATTTTGGGTCGTGATTGAGCATCTGCTCTTTTATACCGGACTTGAACTTGTTATAACAAGTTCTAGTTCACAGTCCTGTAACATTTAATAAATTGATATGATTACTAAGTGCTGCTTTTTTCCCCTCTATAATAATAAAATGTAACGAAAGCGTGTAGGAGCAAGACTTCTACTTTTGTCATTTCATTAGTGGTCCATGTTTACACAGTTCAGCCATGGAAAAATGGAATTCTGCACTTGAATTTTTTATATGATAGTGATAGGAGTAGATATTTATTTGCTTGCAAATGCCAAATACTCATTCACGTGAGTGCCACTAAACATCACGTATTGATCGATTATATATACATTTCACTAACGTGATAAATCCTGCAGATTTTGTCATCACCGAACACATATAATAGCAGAATAAAAAAGGGTGATTAGGAGCATACCACAGAAAAACTTGGACAAAAGAGTATAATTAATTTGAGTGAAAGAAAAAGGTTGTTTCAAATTTTCAAAGGTGACTCTGCTCTATTATGGGATGTGACTCAGCTAATCAGAAAAAGACATTTTTCATTCACCAAAATATAAAAAAGAAAAAGACATTTTTCAGATTTTGCAAGCACTTGCAAATTTCATAGTGAGTAAATACATGACCTCCCAACTAACCCTTCATCAGCCGCTCTACGATGCACAAATGGATGGTCAGACCTTTGTCATATATATATCTCACACGAAAGTGAAAGAAAGCGATTCATTACACTGCACACCTCCACGTATTGTGCCACTGGGGCGTTAAATTAGATCGTTCAAAACATTTTAATATGACCAATACTCAATAATTTATAGATGAGTATGTCAAAAACTGCAGATAATAAAAAAATATTCATGTGAAAACTAACCAGAAAATTAATAGGTGTAATTCTGCTTTGTGAATTTTTGTTTTCTTTTTCATGGGGTATAGGGAATCTTCGTTGGGGGTCCCATGAAGGGGAGAGAAGAAGAAAGAAAGAAAAAGGAGAAGGAAGTAAATGCATCTTGCACAGTGCCCTTTGCCGCTTCTTGATGTGAACTGTTATGTTACTGTTACAGCCTTGATTTGTTACTTGGGTTGGGCTGCTTAATTGGATATGATGTGGAATTTTTAGCTAATACTTAAATAGTTATGGGCCTAACTATCAACTTTAGATAATCAATTGGGGGAGAATTGTTTGATTCACAATAAAATCTTATAACAAATCTATACTATACACTTATTACCATTATATGTGATAAGTAGATGGAATTGATGATTACTCATTACATCTAATAGTAATATACTGTATAGTGTAGGGTTATTGTAAGATTTTATTGTGTATCAAACAATTTTTTTAATTGGGTGGAAAATATTATTTTCAAGAAACACTTACATTACAAATAGGAGAGTGAGTTTTTTCATATATAAGCTCAGATGATCATATTTTTATTTAGTGATAAGATTGATTTAAAATGGCAATTGTGGCTTTCTACGTTATTGACCCATGTTGCATATTTGATCATGCTATGCAAGGAATCACCGGATAAGTACCAAGGCACAGAGCCAGTCGTTGTCGTGGTTTACAAGTGATCTTGTACATTTAGTCAGAGGAACGGATGATGGTAGGGCACTTTAATTTATTATTCCTTTTATATATTTCGTTTGATTTTTTATAAGGGAATAGTACTTGCTGACAAGTGGAAAAAATTAATATCAAAAGCCAAAAACATGGTTAAGATAGTTGTCTAGAATTCATTTGAGTCTCATCATAAGCCTGCCTTTTACTTTGTCTGTTTCACAACTGAAACACTGTTGCTGCAGGTGGTGTGATTCTTCTTACTTCTTCTACTCTCCACTTGTCTTCTTCTCTCTCTCCCTCTCTCTTCTCTCTCTCTCTCTCACACACATACACACACTCTGTCTCTCTACCTGTGAGTTCTTGCTTTGAGAATTTGGGCACAGTTTCTTGTTCATTCTTTGCAGCTAGCTAACTGCAGTTGGAATTGTGAATTCAAGTTTATCATCTTCATCAGGTGATATTTCTTTTCCTGAATTATCTGTCTGTCACTTTCTGAGTACAGTTCTTTTTCTTTTTGAACTTAAAGAATAACAAATTCTCCTCTTTGTGCTGTGTCTTTCTTCCTTGACATGGGTTTCTATCATTATTGGTGTTGGTGATGGTGTCAGTCTGAAAAGTTCAGCTCTGATATGAGTTTGGTCATGAAACTTGCAAATTCCAAACTTCCTTGACTGTAGCATGTTTCCCTTTAATCTGTTGTACCATGATTGCATCCTATCTTGAATGCTTTCACCTTTGCTTATCCTCAAAAGAGGATGACTATGGTCAACTGATTGCTCAAATAAGGTCATTGTCATTTTATTTTTCTGTTAGTGGTTGGTTTGGATAGATATCCACTTAGAGATCAGTTGTTATCTGGGTTGCATGTTTTCCTGAATGTACATGTTAATCAGGATGTTGGTATCATGAGCTTAACTGTCTTTTATTCCATTTGACAGTTGGTATTCCCTTAAAATTTGGGGTGAAAAATTCCAGTACAGATTCTTTTGTACATGTTTTCATATAAAGCCTATCCTAGAATTCTTCATTCTTATTTGCAAAAGGACCCAAAACTGACCCTTTCCATTTAAACTCTTCTCAATCTGCTAATTTTTTCAGTCATTCAAACAGTTTGGCTACCTCTAAAATGCTCTTATGTTTTGCTTGATTCATTCTCGAAATGAGATGAATTTGGGGGAAACCAGATGAATATTGTGAAATATAACTCAGTTTTGGGTTAGCACATGACAAGTACAGATTTAGTTTCCTGGAAGGGCAGTCAGATAAGATGAAGATATTTCTGCTCATTAATGCCATTGGAATGGAGTGCCCTTTGTTCTACTCCATAATTTAAAGAACTTACACTGCACATTAGTCTAAAGCTCTATGTGCGCACACCTTTGAACCACAACCTTGAAATTGAAATGTTAGCATGGGAATTAAATTTCGACAGTGTGATTCTGGTGTCCTTTACAACTAGACTTTTGACTTGAATAATAAGAGTTTATGATTTTATATTCATTTGTTGAGATGTAGTTTTCCACTTATTTTTCTACTGTCCATGTACCAAGAATGGCACCAGCTTATTAATTGGACAGGCTTGTGGCAAACAGATGCTTTACCCTTGAAGGAGCCCTTCAGTTTCGACCATGACTACTAATCCATCTCCGCCTCCCGGAATTCATAAAGAAGAAAAAGTTCTCTTTGAGGTGGCTTTTCCGAAACTAGCATTCCTTGTTATGCTTTATGTTTAGAAAACTATTTTACTTGATATGCTCAACTTTCAACTTTGTGGCATGCTTAGATTGGGAACACAGAGAAGCAGTTGTGGGCATTGATACATTCTAAAGGCCTATTACACTCTGAGAGTCAAGACTTGTACCGCAAGGTCCGCTCTAGTTATGAGAGAATAATCTTGAATAATCACACACATTCGGAACTTCAAGATATTGAATATTCTTTGTGGAAGCTCCACTATAAGCATATTGATGAATTTCGCAAGATACTCAAGAAAAGCTCTGGTAATGCTGATAGCAAAAAATCAGGAATGCCACACGTTGGAGCTGTGCAGAGATCATTTAAGTCATTTCTGTCAGAAGCTACTGAGTTTTACCAAACTCTGATTGTAAAACTCAGAAAACATTATGGGGTCCCGGAGGAGGCTTTATTTTATAAAAAGGGTTGGACCTCTACGTCTGTTGAACCAGATGTCATGCTGAAATGTCAATATTTATGCCATCGCTGTTTGGTCTGTATGGGGGATCTTGCCAGGTATAAACAACAATGTGAAAACCCTGATATTGAAAATCATAATTGGTCGGTTGCTGCGGCCCACTACTTGGTAGCAACAAGGATTTGGCCTGATAGTGGAAATCCGCAAAATCAGGTAAACTTTTCGATCAAATAATTTCATATTACCTTTGAATCTGCTGCACAAGTAAACTTTTATATCTGCTTTGTTCATATGGCAGTAACCTTGTTCATTTGCAGTTGGCTGTATTGGCAACATATATTGGTGATGAATTTCTTGCCCTGTACCACTGTGTGAGAAGTTTAGCTGTTAAAGAACCTTTTCCTGATGCTTGGAACAATGTTATCTTGCTATTTGAAAAGGTAAAATGATATTCAGGATCTTTACTATGCTACATTTTATTATACTCATAATGTTTCGTAAGGTTCTTATACTGCCCTCTCTCAAGTGTCTTTTATGATCTTGCAGAACAGGTCATCGCATCTGCAATATGCTTCCAGTGAAGTCTGCTTTGATTTTCTAAAACCTTCAGGGAGAAGCAGCAGAAAGACCAAAGCACAACCAAAAGATGATGTCTCACACAGTAATAAGTTTGAAGGCAAGAGCAATCTTTTTACAGACACGAAGTTATGGTCTCTTATGGTGAGAACAATGAGTTTCCTCTTCATAACATCAAGGTACATCTCGGGTTGAGTTTATTTTGGTCCAGAGTTTATCTTGGCATTTCGTCTTGCCTTTTCAGACTTCTAAACAGTCTATTCAGTTTTAGGTGCTCTACATATGTGCTAATAATGCCTGTGCATGTTTTAGCTGGAACAAGTTGAAAGAAGCAAGTTCACTGTTAACAGTTAATTATATCAAGGATTAAAAGATACAGATTTAATTACGTATTATGCAAGCTTTGGCTATAGCCCATTTATTAAAGGTAGCAGCATCATATGTAGTGAACCCAACTTTGTTGGTTTATGTCAAAATGTGCCAGATCGAATTGTTTGACACAAGAAATTCCTCTCATATAATGCATATTAGTGCTTATTTTTAGTTTCTTCTACATGTGTGCTGATGTCATTTACCCCTTATCTCCTGAAGCAGTTTGGAGGAATTCCCTATTGCATTAGCATCTACAATTGTGGAGTTGGATAAAACGATGGAGCTAGAAGATACACTATTAAAGAACGCTTTGGAATCCTATTATCAAATGGATTTAGCTAGAAGAGGTCCTTTCCGAGCCTTGCAAGTAGTTTCTGTACTCATCTTTTCCCTAAAGAATCTATTTGATATACTTGAAAAAAATGAATCAGAAAGCAAAAATGGTAGGCATTTGATGCAGCTTGCATTAGCTGCTGCATTCAGCTTGATGGGGCGTTTTGTTGACAGATGCTTAAAGGCTAGTTCTATAAATTATTGCCCCTTATTGCCATCTGTGCTTGTATTTGTGGAGTGGTGTTCAGGCACGCTTGATGCAGCTTCTGAAGTATGTGCTTCTGATCACATGAGTAAACAAGCTATTTCTTACTTTTTTGATATGTTTGTTCAACTCCTAAATCAAATAAATGACAATAGAAAGCAAACAAAGAAGCTTGTTGATAGTACCCCTCTATGGGAGGATTATGAGTTGAGGGGCTTTGTACCTGTGGCTTCTTCGCATTTGTCATTAGATTTCAGTGGAAATTGGGAACACATAGACAATTTTGAAAGTGGAACTGAACTGCGTACTGAGCGCATCAAAGAAGCAGCAATGAAGATTGCAAGTAGATCAAATAATTTGCAGAAGTGGATTACATGTGATGAATTGGGAAAAAGGTTTTATGTGGCTGGATCAGATGAAGATCATGGCAAGAAAGAAACGGAAAATGTGGAGTCCAACGGCAATAGTTCAAGAGGGGAAGAGCCTAATCAGCAAATTAACAAGGACACTAAGGATCAAGGCAAATTGATGGCAAAGGGAAATTCAATTAGCTCCAGTACTGATGGAAAGTCTTCTGTGGCCGAAGATGAGGAAGTTATTCTCTTCAGGCCTCTCACGAGGTATAATTCAGCACCGCCATACCCTTCTATCACAACTGATGAGCAGGTGTCAGCAAAAGACAAGGATGACCAAAACATGCCTTCTGATGATTGTTTGCGCCGAGCTACATCTCTGCTTATGTCACAAAACCCAGCTCAAAGCGATCCATGGGAATTCCATGGCAACAATTTGAATTTCAGCAGCGACAAATCATTCAAGCAGCAAGAATCCTCAACAAAGGAATCAAATGGATTCAGTTTTCCTGAAGCTCCAATCTCTGCTGGCCCTCCCTCACTCAGTGCTTGGGTCCTTGATAGGGGAAGCTTTGGCATCAACCGAAACAATGGGACAAATGGTCTAAGTGAACACAGGTTGCAGCCCATTGAGGAAACAGCCTCTTCATCCTTGGCAAGTCTTTCCATCAATAACAAAACTGAGAATTTTCCCATCAGTTCAGCTCATGAATCTTCAAATTTCCATTCCTCTACAGCTAAATATTCTGTTCCAATGCCTTCTGCTCCTTTATTGCCTGATAATGTTGCATGGTTCACTGATTTACAATCTAGTTTTTCTGCTCCAGTGTGGCCAGATAACAAATCAGCAACAAGTGCTTATTCAGATTGGAATTCTACTTATGGACCACATGGATATGATCCTAGATTTCCAGCTTTTTCCAATGGATACGCTGCACCTGGCAGAATGACTTCTTCAGAATGGCTGAGATGGTACAGAGAGAATTACAAATTTGAGAGGGCCACCAATTACATGCAGCCTACTCACATGAACACTCCTGGTCCTGGAAATCATGAAAACTTGCTCTATCATGACACTATCAGGTTTAATCAGTTTGATAGATGGGGCAATCCTATTATTCCTTTGTCTTCTAACCTGCACACAAATATGAACCACCCCCCAGGGCCCCCACCAATGCAGCCAGGTTTTCTGTCTTCTGCTTATGGTGCAGCAGCAGCAGGTGAAGAGCACAAAGCCAATCTCTTCAACAATTTTCAAAGGCCAAGCCCTTATGGCTGTGGTGCTGTGACTGTAACAGACCTGAGAAATGAGCCTCAGTCTCTGCTAGGGTACCTGAACGAGAGGGAGTTGAGACTCCAAAGTGATCCAAACCTCAGAGGGCCTACTTTCATGGGAAATTAAAACTTTTTCATCTGAAACTTTTGTTCCACAACCCAAAAGCATTTCACAACTGTACACCTGGATGAGCTTGCACTTTGGTTGCATAGAATATGTATATATAGATGTTTAAATCATTTTCTGAGTGAGGAATTTCAGAGAAAGTGGACGAGATAACCTCCATTTTGCATTTTATCATTTTGAGAGCTACACTGATTCATAATTATATATTCATAGTGCACATTATTCTAGAATATGCATGTAAAGTATGTACTTCTATATATAGAGTTGTTACCACGAAGAGTAAATCCTCATTCAAGAGGAGGGTGCATGATTTCTGAAAGCGAGGTTACTAGCTCTGGTTGCTGATATACTGAGATTACATACGGTCAGATGAAAACTGTAGAGTTATGTGGTGCTAATTTAAGTGGGGTATGACTTATGAGTCCTGTTAAATAGTGTATAGTATAAAGATAGGGATTATAATGATGTCTTGCATAAAAATAAGAAAAAAGACAAATTCAGAAATAACACTATAAAAGATAAACTTTATAATAATTAAGAATAAAAAGAAACAAATTAAAACTAAATGCTAAAATATGATACGTTGCTATTTGGCTTTATTAATAGTGTCTTAAATGATTTTTTTTTTAAAAAAAGAACCATATTCAGGACCTAAAAGTTTGATTTATGTAATGAGTTGAACCTGTTTAGCCTTTTGTTTCAGGACATACTTTCAAATAAATAATAATCATCGCAATTGTCAATTCAGCTTTATTTCGACATGGATGGGAAAGAGGCAAAACAAAACGGCAAAAGAACATAGGTAATGAATGCCTAGAGCATCAGCAAGCAGGGAGGGGGAGCCAATTTTCACATAAATTCCATTTTTCTTTGTAAGAGATCATATATGATATTTGTATGTAATATTATATCAATTCACGCCTCGTTTTATAAGTACAAATAATATTTTTGGTAAAAGAACCCAATTACATAAAAATGTTTTTGTTTTAATTCGGGTGCTCCCCGAAGTTATAATCTCTAGCAAAAGATTATTTTTATACACATTATTAAAAATTAAATCTCTAACTAAGTACAGCTGTGTCGGGTCTCATACATACAAAGTCCACTTACATAGCTTTCTAAGCCTTGTCCAATTACATAACTCCAAAGTCCAAGTCCATTGGATCCAACAGAAAAAGTCCACTTCGAAGGTGAAAAATGAAAAACCACCTCACAAGATAATCGTTGGAAAACCGGAGGAAAAAATGGAAAACGCAATTTTCCTCGTGTGAGCGTTTGCTTGCAGGATGGAATCAGATAGCGGAGATGTATCATCAGCCAAAGCAGTTCTACTTGGAGCTCTAGCTCCTGGTGTCAATGTCCGTGTGATTCACCCCTTTCTTCATTTTGAATCTGTTCTTCGTCTTTGTGTTGTACCCACTAGTGTGTTTGTACTAACCGTAAATTGTACGTTTTTTTGTTTGTTTTGATTTTGTGACCAGGTTTTTATTTGATTTGATTTCAGGGTCCTACTTGGATTACTTTAAAGTTGAGTTTTTTAATGATGGGTATGTGTCTTGCCGTAATGTTGGGCTTAGCTTTCTCTTCCAGTGATTCCCCTTTGATGCTTCACGTCACCTTCCTTGTTATTATCTGTGTCACCCTCTTCTTGCTCCTTAGCTGGTAGGTACTCTCATTCCCACCTCAAAACCCGCAAATTAGTATTCATTTTAGATTAGATAAGTCTTTCATTGCATCTGCTATAGAATTGATATTGAAATTGTGGTTATTGATTCATTGATGCCTCGTGTTACGATCCCCTTTTCCTTTTTGCTATACATTATCTGTAGTTTAGTTTACATAATTGATGTTGTGGCAGGCACCCTTTGGAATGAATGATCAGAAGTTTCTGAAAATTGACAGGGTCATCTGAAACTTTCAAATATTCCTATGAAATCTGCATTATTTGTGTTGTGCCTAGTTTCGTATACAGATCAAAATTCAACTATAGTGGTCATAATAAAATTTCTTGCAAGTAACAATGGTGGGGTGCTAATGGCATGAAGGAAAGAGTTTCCAGTGATTTTAGTAGTTATAAACATCATAACAAAAATAAATGGCAAAATTATAAAATAAATTAATCTTCAATTGCATCCGCTGATGAGCTTGCAATTTTGACTTTGTAATTGTATCCACTCATGTCTTTTGTTTATGTAAAGCACTGTGCCAAATCATGTAGAATTTGAGGAATGATGTAATTTTCATATTATTAATAACTCATTTGAGGGAATACGTTGTAATGAATTGATGATGACATTAGCACTACTAATGTTCTGATGTGTCATTTATGTTTTAAGAATTTGAAGTTTGAAAGCTTACTAGCTATGATTCTGATGTTCTTGTGTAAGTTCATAAGCAGGTAAATAAAAATAATGGACATATGATTATTGTTTTGTCTTGCATGTTTATCATTAAGGCCATCGTTTAAGTAAATTGATGAAATGCATTTTTTGCATAGAAACTTTGAGATTGTTTGTCTGGTAGAGTTTGCTCTTATTTCCCCCATGCAGTACTAATTACTAATACTTTTTCCTGCAGGTTTCTTGCACAAACTGGCCTAGTCACTGTTGAACATCAAATGCGTGAGATGGGCTTGGTGCAAAATGATCCTTTAGATACAACCAGAAAGAGCCAATAACAAATTCCGTGTACACATTACAAAAGAAAACATAATCATAATCTACTTAGAGATTGGGAGGAATAAAGCGGATTCTTCATGGAAACATTTACGAGAATGATTCTTGATGAATTCCTTCGTAGTGACTTGTGAATGGACAGCAATCAAGCCTTTCACAGGATTCCTTCCTAGTTAATGACTCTTGGCTTTCTTCCCCTGATGCTTCTCTTTCTTTGGTTTCATGAAACAGGAACATCAACAGCAAGGGAACTGCAACAAGAACTTCATTTCTTTCACAATATGCTATTGTGGCCTAATTGGAGGATTAGTGTATCTTGTTGTATTATAATTGTATCATTTTGCACTGGGGAAATTACATTGACCTCCCTTGCACCCATCTCCTTAATGCTAATCTTTTTGTACTACAGAATGTTTAGATTTTCTTCCCAATTTTCAAATGGTTTCTCCTGTCTTCATTACAAAACTAGGGCAGCTTTCAAATGCTTTTCCGTATGGAAAAGTGTTTTCATTATAGTAAGGATTAAGGAATACAAGAGATAGCCATCTTTCTTTGGGTCAATAATATTGGGTAAGAATACTAGTTTATTTTTTGGTTGGCCTGACTCATTTAACTTGCAAGCTTAAATGAGGTGGGATAACCTATTTAAGTGTGTAAGCTAGGCTTAAACAAGTTGAGTTGATATTATGCTAGCATATTAGCATTTACTATTTTGCTAGAAGTTGGTCAGATCCAATTTACCCGTTAGACTAAATGGGCTAAGACTAAACAAGCCATGTCCAAACAGGGTGAGCTAACTTGTTAAACAACCTATTGTGTCAGTCATAACCATTGATGGTTACCCTGCAACAAGGTCGTCAAAACATATTAGAATAAGTGAGGTGAAAAATACTTTTACTTCAAATTTATTGGTTTGACCCACTAATCTTATCAGATTAGATCCCAAATATAATCAAACTTAAGCCTAAACTTCAATTTCAATACATTACATATTAAATTACAAAAATAGAAAACAAACTAAATATTAAAATCTAAATTAAAGGTCTCATGTGTAAGTTCAACATATTACATAATCAAGCTTAAGCTCATGCTAGACTATTTAAGCCCATAGGTTAGCCTTCAAATCGTAGAACCTAACTATATTATGTTTACTTGTTGACACTTACAAGTTGGCTTAACTCATTTCAAGCCTGATGGTTTAGCCTAAACGGGTCGGGCTGGCCTGCTGGCTATCTATAAACAAACCATTTTGAAATTAGGCTATCTATTAACACTTGCAAATATAGGTTGACCCAATCCACCCTGAGATGGATCGAGCTAATTTGTTTAAGCCCCCCATCTATTGTTAAGTAAATGGGTTGAAATTTTGGACTTTGGTTGCTCATTGCACTTGCTTTAGGTTGGATCAACCCCCATTTTAAGTCTCATGCCTAAATAGGTCTGGCTAGCCTTAGGTAGAATAACATTATATTAGTTTGTTAACATTTGTTAAAAAAATTTGACCAGAAACCAAAACATTTGTTAAAAATTTATATGATTCATTTAACTAGCAGGTCTTAGTGAACTACTTAAACGGGTTAGGTCTTAATGGTTCAAGCTAACATGTTTAATCTCGTTAGCCTGGGTTAAATAAATCATGCTAATGTTAGGTTGGCTCGTTAACATTTGCTATAATCATAATAACTTTTTGAAGTTTGATTATAAGGTAAAGTGATTATTTTATAATCATAATTCTTTTATCAAATTAATCACAAAAAATAAATATTATATAATATAAACAAACCATTTTACACCTTTTTCTAGTAATTTAGTTTGCAAAAACAATCTTTTTTATACAATCCAAGCGAAAGAAAATATTTGGTTTAAGTATCCAAATATAAACTAATTCTTACATAAGTGATTATAAAAAAAAAGCATTTATTGATATAATTTTACTCTTAGAATTTTCCCAAATACACACTTAATATTTTACATCTTTAATGCAAGGAAAATTCCTTTTATTTATGGCAAATAATAATGGAAGGAGATGACGGTTGAATAATAGTTTCTAATTTGAGAAGAGAGGACAAAACTCAGGTGGCAATCATCAGTGGGTCCAATTTCAACTTCAAACATTCATTCTTTGTCATGCTCATCTGCCTTCACGCAATATCCTTGGGTAAATTATTTTTTATTTATAAGAAAGGAAATAAGGTTTAAATTCATTATTTCACAATAAAAATAAATTACTCTAACACTTCACTAACTTTATCAATTTGAGTATATTATTTTATTTGAATTTAATTTTAATACATAAATATCTAATTATGTATTGTTATATTAATAAAATATAATTAATTTTTATATCTATTATCTATTATTAAATAAGTAAATAAGTAAAAGAATTTAATTGAATGTCTATATGTCATGATTAAATCCATTTGAGTTTATCTAAAATTTTTAAATATAAATTTATCTAAACTTAAACATAAAAAATCAATAAATTAAAGTTTAATTTTATTGCACTCAATGCGTTAGTTAAATTATCTTATTTATATAAATTTTTTAGTAATGAATATGAGACTCAACTTTATTTATTTATACGATAACACATATAATACATAACTTATAACAATCTTACAGATCAGTATATCAAAATTCGATTCATAAAATTATTATTATAATTTAAATTATTTTTACAGGTTTCATATTAATGTATTATCATCTAATTATATTTTGACATATCAATAAGTATAGTTAACTGTAAAATCCACTGCATTAGTGATGATTTAATTATAAATCAAATTAAATAACAGGACAAAAATATTTCATAGCATGAAAATTAAACTTTATTTTAAACACTTCATAATTTAGTTAATTCCTTATCATTATTTATCTTTTAACCAGAGTAAAACCAAAACACCAATAGAGAATGTGCATTGCCATTGACTAGGTCTAGCAGCACCTTAATAACTAATCAGTCAACATCAATTAATAATTAGAAATTTTATTTGAGAAAAAACATATAAACCTAAACCATAGAATGAGCAAGTATAAAAAATAAATTGAAATAATACCCAAACTTAAACTTCTTAAAATGAAAAAAGGATGTGAGTTAAAATCTAAGTTCTTAAAGAATAACTTCAATTCCCCAAAAAAAAAATCACATGATTATATTTCTATAGTTTAACAAATATACTTAAAATATATATATACAAAAATACTAGAATTGGAAAATCAAATTCCAAAGGTGCAGGCACCTTTTCATCTAAGTTTCTCTCTCTAATTTGAAACAAAGTTGGCCATCCCGAGAGAGAGGGGCATGCGGGTCCCACATACGTCCACTATAGCGAGAGCAAGTAACGCACTCGAAATGAGGCTGGCTCACGCTAAACCCTGTTTTCTTCTGGGCCACTTTATAAAACCGATTTTTGTTTTGTTTTGTTTTCTTTTTGCCCCTTTTTCTTCTCTCTTTCTTTTGCATGGCACTGTCACTTGCCGCTTAGTTCCTCGCACACACACACCCAACGCTCTCTTCATTTTCTCGCCATTCATCCACCTCTTTCAACTCCCTCTTCCCTCTAATTGTTCTCAATATACATATCGTATCGTTCTGTGTGCTTTTTTCGTGGAACCGGAAAATATCTTAATTGGTTTTTAGGCGATTAATTGACGACGATCATCACCATCATCATGGAATTGGACTGGGACTCTGAAAAAATGTTTGTCTAATCTGTTTTTTATTATTATTATTTAGTTCATTCCATTAATTGTTTTGGTTTAATTTATATATCGGTTTTCAATGGTTAATTTTGATTTTGTGTGTGTGTGTGTGTGTGTTTTTTTTTTTTGGTTTATGGTAGATTTCGATTGTATGTGTATGATTACATGATCAAGAAGGGAATGCAGAAAGCAGCTGAGATTTTCAAGAATGAAGGCAATGTTTCTCAGAGTCCCGTTGGTATGTCTCTCATTTGCGTAGTACGTACAAATTATAATACACTAGCATGACATAAGCAAGCTGGTTTTAAATTGCGGTTGCGGCTGCGATGGTAGGAAATTGCGGCTAATGAAGCCACAATTGTGGTTGCAGGCTGCAATTTAAAACCTTGCATAGAACCAAACGCAAAGTTGCTATTCAATTTTGTTTTGTTTTTTGACTGTCTATTGAAACAAAGTTAAAATTGTCAATGGCGGTTGACATGCATTAAAATTCCATTCATTTGTATTAAAATAAGTTATCTACCAAAATAGGGTTCGCTCAATTAATTGAATCCATTAAAAAAGGTCTTTTGAGTTCGATTCCTAGTGGGTCATTTTTAAGTGTCATTCTGAGTCCTGTCCCAGCTTTTCATATGCCTTGACTTTACAATGGGACAGCCTTTCATTCTCCTAAAATTTTTTTTATTAATGAAGAAACAAAATAAACAATAAACGCTTCTATGATTATGTCGTGTAGGTGAGGGTGGTGATATATGTATAAAGTTCCTGAGCAATTTTTTTTTTTTGGGCACATTGCAGTAGTTGATCGGCTTGCCCTGGCAATATTAACATTTAATAAATTATGAACTGAAAATTCGTGTACTTCTGCTCAGTTAATATTCTATATCTTGCTGAAGTTGATTTACTCAGTATTGGTGAGCTCAGCTTAGTTAGTATCCTAAATCTTTTTGCAAATTGATTGAGTAGAGACATGATTTATTTTTATTTTTAAATTTTGTTCAGTGCTTGATTCTCCTGATGGGTTCCTGCATGAATGGTGGTCTATTTTCTATGACGTATTTAAGTCTAGGCAAGTGAAGGATGAGGGGACTGAGCCGGAATCCTCAAGCAAGGAGGTAACTAAGTGATGAATGTGTTTCTTATATTTTCCTTTGTCAGATGGTGCATCATGGTCATCATACATTTGTCAATTTTCAGGTCCGAAAAATGACATATAATGCAAGCCATAGTGCCCCTCCTAGGATCCCTGAAGCTTCAATGAGTGAGCAGAGACCTGAACAATGTCAAGTGAACTACAGTCTTAACAAGATGATGGCACAACCAGCTATTTGTCTAATACCATCAAACAATAGTGCTAAAGAGCATCTTGGGTATTCGATTGGAGATGTTGGACCAAGTTTGCTTGATATTATCAATGCGAGTAATCTGAAGTTCTCGACAGGGACTACTTCGAAGTAATGTATATAGATGTGGTTGATAAATTTTAATGTGTATCCTGTGATTTTTGCTTTCACACTCATGCATTTCCTTATTTATGCCTCTCAAACCCATGATCAAGTTTGCACTATCACCTTTCACTATGACATGAAATATTTTATATAAGGTGCTGTTAATCTATAGTGAATTTGTGACACTACAACTGATCTACTTCATACTATCATACCACTTTGTTTCACTTCTACATGCAAATTCAACATGTTGAATCTGATTTTAAAAATAAAACAAAATTACTGTCATATTAAAGGGATTCCAATCTTGATTAATGTTACTATTAAACTGGTTTTACTAGTAATGAAATGAAACAGCTTTCATTTCTGGTGTTACGTAGTGATGAAATGAAACAGCTTTCACTTCTCTCTCTCTCTCTCTCTCTCTCTCTCTCTGTTTTTTTTTTATTTTTATTTTTTTACTATTTTCTCTATTTTGTCAGTCATCTACCACAATATCTAGACAAGCAGGTCCAGAAGCAATTCTTGAAGGTATATTCCAGCTCACCAACATGTAATAATGGGAATTGCAGACTTAGTGCATGGCACAATGGATCTCTTTTGTTAATATTTGCAGGACAGTGGAATTGGCATTCACATGGGGAGGGATATACCTAGGGACCCTCTGGAAGCAGTACAAAGGAAAATGCAGCATTTAGATGAACCTCATGAAACAAGTTTGTCTTGAACCAATTTTTGTAGTTCTTGCACCTTTTTTTCTCCTCCTTTAACTTTGGAGTCCTAAAAGTCCTGCAGTTTATCTTATCATAGTTTCTTCACTTTCTTGCTTTCTGATACAATATGACACTGCATGTGCTTTGTCTTTGTTATGCTTGTTTCGCATAGAAGGATACAAATACGGCATCCCACTTTTTGCCTCCAATTCTATGTTGATTCTATAAAGTTCACCTTGATTGTTTTTCTTTAATCCAGTTTTTTTTTCTATATAAAATTCTGTCCTAAATTACTAAAATTGACACCATCTTGTTCCCCATATAGATGGAAATACTAAAATGCATATTCAAGGCTTATGTAACAAATTATTTTCCCTAATCTGATTGATGCATGTTATAATCTGTTTTGAGATCTTAATGGTTGGTTTTCTTTGCAGATACCAATGAAGCTCCCAATCCAGTGCCGCTTAATGGCTGGCCAGTAAATGTAGGTGACGAAGTATGATTGTGGAATCATTTGAACAAAAATTCAACCTGCATTCTTTTGTCTACTAACTTACATTAAAGTATATATGTACATTCATAGTTGGTATTGTCTCTTTTATTAACTGGAAATTTACCAAGACCGGCTGGATCTGCAGAACCAGGTATTAACTTCACCTTTGCGAGCACCAAACTATCAACAACAGTGTCAAGTGTTGAGCACACAAAATCAGGAAGAAGTCCTTGCTCAAGTACGTGCATGTACTCCAATAAGTCAGACTGTCACAGTTCCTGGAAATTCTTCCAAAAGCAACAGTCATCATACAAAGATTCCCAAGACTGAATCAAGCAAAAGGGATAGGCAGGTTTGTGGATTCATGTTCCATTGGTTCATGTGCCTGAAGACATATTTTCTTTCTGGATTTCATAAAACCTTAAATTCTGATATAGTGGAGGTAGATCTTGTGACAAATGAAGTATCATCCAAGTGGAGTTTAGTTCACAATTTTTTCTTTGATAGTAAAGATTGCTTGCAAGTTTTGAACTAATGGGATTCAGAAGTTTTAAATACAAGGGGAAGTCAACATGATGATTTAACTAAAAAGGGAAGAAGAAAATACGATTTCTTAGTGAAGTATGGTTGGATCAAAGAGTTCTCTGAGACTTTTAAGAGTATTAATCAGAACCAACTATGCTTCTTTGACTTCAAGTCTATATATGAAAGGAAATTAATGCTAATAAAGATGACTGCAAGTCTGTGTTATTTCTTCATTACCAGTGAAAGGGATTTAAGCACACCAGAACAGACAAGGGAAAAATTTAAAGGCGATTTTGACATTATGGTTTTCATGAAGATCCTTGTACTTGACTTACTGGGTGTCATATGGTTTCATTTCTCTCTACTAGTGTGCTATTGCTTGTCAATATTATTGAAGCTAGTGACTGATCTTTTATCCCCTTCAAGGTTATATATACATTCTGGTGGTGAAATTTATCAAAAACACTTCATATGAATCTATTTTTAGAGTTGTATTATATTTCCTTCTTAACAAACTGTTTCCATGTTGACTCAGATGATGGACCAAATGATTAGGGATCATCAACCACAGATGCAGTCTCAGAATGTTGAGGTATGGTATTCAATATTTTAAGAATCAAAATATTGAAATTTACAATATTGGTAGCAGAAAATGAATTTTTGTGCTTATATATCTGAAATATATCTGCACCCGTTCTTAATCAGAAGAGCAGAAAGAGAAAGACAACCGTTTCCTTGAGACCTGTAGAAAGTGCCCCGGTAGGTTGTCATACCTTGAAAGAAACGGGAAATCTTTTCATTCCTACTCAACTCAAGTGACTATGTTTAAAGCCATTACAATTGTTATTAATCCAATTTTTCAAGTGCTTCAATTGGATTTCCATCTTATAATTTTTATTCTTTCCGTGGGGTTAAAAACAATAGGATCATGTGGATGCCGCAGATGGAAAACCTGTGGACGAAAATGTGGAGTCTTTCCTGTCTTTTGAAAATGAACATGCTGATCATAGAGTTTTGCCTTTCAGCAATCTGAAACGTATTTCGTCTACGCCTAGTAAAAATGAAAATAAAGGTAATATATCTGATTAGAATACTGTCTTTATTCAATCTTTGCGTTAAACTAGTAATATAT
Source organism: Dalbergia cultrata (assembly GCA_031216105.1). Lineage (NCBI taxonomy): Eukaryota > Viridiplantae > Streptophyta > Magnoliopsida > Fabales > Fabaceae > Dalbergia > Dalbergia cultrata. The sequence goes on along the minus strand of JAVHNL010000266.1, from coordinate 96,888 downwards.
CTGATGAGAACACTATGTCTATGTAATCTGTGCGTTAAACTAATTGACCATATTGATCATAATTTAGAACTGATTAATAGACCCACTGGGTAGTGATGTGAGGCCACATCAATATGTTTAAACTTAGTATCATTTCAAAATTTTATAGTAATGAATCTTTTCAAAATTTTCTAGTAATGAAACTAGTGGCATAGTTCCAGAGGAGTTCATGTAGTTAGAGCACTGAACCTTTATGCAGGGTTGAAATCAACTATCAAAATCTGTTAGTTCGATTCCATATGTACTCTTCATTGTAATATACAATAAAGCTGCTAATTTCATATGCAAATTCTTAGAAATGGTTTGCTCCCTCTCATCCCATTAATGAATACCAATTCAAAACTTACACCTGATGATCCATGCACATGCAAATTTTCTGTTCATTCACACCTCTTGTAATCTTCTCAAGATGTTTCACACACATATCTCCATTTTGAGTCAGATTTAAAAAAAAAAAAAGATTATGGAATTTAAATTTTATATATAATTGAAAAAACTGAAAATTAATATATATTTTTTTAAAAGTTACTCTTTTTAGCTTCTAGAAAAATGCTGAAAACTGATTTTTTTTTAAAAATTCTGATTTTTTTTCTAAAAAAAATTGTACAAATATATAAGAAGTGACTTTTTTAAGTGGAAAAAGTGATTTTCCCCCCAATATAATCCCAAATGAACAACACCTGCACCTCTTAACACGTGTATATAGGTTGAATTATTAAAACAATGCTAGATTTTTCTTGACCCTATATCTTCTTTTCCTTGAGAATACAAAACTGTGAATTCTTGACAAGGAAACATTCATGTGGTAAAAGAAAATGTTGTTGAAGCTCATTCCTTTCATTTGGTGTATTCATGATAAATTTTTTTTTTTTGGTTGCATTACAACATTAATATTGATTGAAACTAGAAAGATGACAACCTCGGGTACCGAAATTGAAATAGAATTAAAAAATGCAACTCAATGCACAAGGCTTTCACCTAGTGAGATCTAGGGAAAGTAGACGTAAGTAGCCTTATCCCCACTTTATGAAGAGGCTATTTTCAAGATTTGAAATAGAATTAAAACAAACAAAATGAATTCCATAAGGTGTAAAGGTTATTTTAGCAATTATATCAATTAAATGTTTATTCTAATTTATTTTTTCTTGCACAAGTTTATTATAATTTCCAATACAAGGATTTGCTACCCTTTGTTAGGTTTTTCATTTGAAGAAGTCGGTTGCCTTCACTCAAGCAAAAGCAAGGTTTTGTCCACCCATTTTTCATCGGATGGAAAGGTTTTGGCAAATGCTGGACATGAGAAGAAGGTGATTAAATGCGATCAATTTCCAAATTTGAGTTTACTTTATCCATTATGAATTATTACCTTGGTGTTTTCCTGGTGTTCAGAACACATTGTAGTTTATGATGATGACAGGTTTTCATTTGGAACATGGAAACTTTTGATTGTGTTACTACCACAGAAGAACATTCACATCTCATTACAGATGTTCGGTTTAGACCAGGTTCATCTATATTTGCAACATCTTCCTTTGACAGAACTATAAAACTCTGGGATGCAGCTAGAGTAAGCTGTTACTTGCCTCTTTCTTTTTGTCTTAGTTATCTTATATTTTCACAACATCCATATAGTATTAGAATATGGATTATCTCCATCCTCCCCTCTGCTCTGTTTTGCATTTTCTTTCTTCCTTTTCATTTTCATTCACTTTCTCCTCCCTTTGTATTATGAGAGGCCATGTTAATATTAGGCTATTTAATTTGTGTTTGTTTTTAATGATATATAGCCCACCAAATCGCTGCTCCAACTTACTGGGCATACCGAACAAGTGATGTCATTGGACTTCCACCCAAGGAAGGTCGAGCTTCTTTGCTCATGTGACAGCAGTGATGTAATTCGACTGTGGAATGTCAACCAATGTGTTTGCATGCAGAGTACTAAGGTCAATTTTACACATACTATTTCCTTTTGGAAAGATAATGTTTGTCAGCATGTTCAATTGTCTTAATCCGTGCTAAATCAAGGTGTTGGATTTTGTCTTAGGAATTGAGCTTTGCCAAACTGCATAATGAACATTTTTGTTAGAGAAACGTTAGTTGTACTCAGATTATGGGACATCGTGTCGACTTACACTCCATCTATTATTGAATGGGTTGTGAACTCTATTTAAATGGGATTCACTCCCGATTTAATGATAAATGGGGTGTGAATCGACATGGTATCTCATATCTCATAAATACAAACAACACAACTCTTTTTGTTAATATTAAATGGTCTTAAATCACTAATTTCATGTTTTGGTGATATAAAAGGCAAACTGGACTGAATATGTCGTTAGAACACTGTGATATTTCTTTTATATAGGATTGAAACCCTCATTCATATTTTCTGACACTTGCTATAAAAAGAGGAAGCCTATAACCAAACAAGAATATAATATAATGTATTACAGGGAGGTGGTAGTAAACAGGTCAGGTTCCAGCCTCGTATTGGGAAGTTTTTGGCTACTGCTTCTGGGAATAATATCAAGATAGTTGATGTCGAGACAAATAGACTTCTGTACCATCTAAAGGTAAGCCTTAACCCTATCGGATGCGATGCCTATTAAAACGGATCATGATTTCTACTTCCACTTAATCGGTTGAAATTTGGGTTTTGCAACATATATCATGACTGAATTTCATTTCCTTCTAGGGCCATGTTAACGATGTCCTTTCCATTTGTTGGGACGCAAGTGGAAACTATCTTGCCTCCGTTAGTGAAGACAGTGCACTTGTCTGGTCTGTTGTTACAGATGGAAAATGCATAAGTAAATTGCATTCCAACGGGAACAAATTTCAGTCCTGCATATTTCATCCAGGATACCATAACCTCTTAATTGTTGGTAGCTATCAGGTGAACTTTTCATTCATTGTGTGGTTGATATTGTAGCCGGTGCCTCTGCTAATGAAGTTATTATTATAATCATGATCGTTTAAGCTAACAAGAATCGGGCTTTACCTAACAAACTCTTTTTGCATAGGTAGACACTTTCAACTCAATAATTCCCTTTAATCACACAAATTTGCCCGCTCTATGTATTGCAGTCCCTTGAATTGTGGTGTCCAACGGAGAGCAGTAAAACATGGACAGTTCCTGCGCACAAGGGATTAATCGCTGGACTAGCAGACTCCCCTCAAGATGAATTAATTGCTTCAGCTAGCCATGATCATTGCGTGAAACTATGGAAATAATGTGCATGTTTCTTTGCCGAGGTGTAAATTTCTTCGGGCCTTTCTATGACAGCGTTTACTTTTCCGGCTAATTTTTCCGGGGCTGATTACTTTTTCTATAAGAAAGGGTACCGTACATTGCATACAATATTGTCTTGCTACATTTTTTTGGGTTTGATTATATATTTTTTTAAGGTAAAGTTACAGTACAACATTGGATACAATCTTGTACACTGTGCAGACCTCGACGACTTCCTATAATACTCTATTATAGACTTATAAATGCACAATAGTTAGAAACTTCACTGGCTTTGCTTTCCCCTGGGACGGTCGAAATTCCGAAACTGCACTACAACATGTGGAATTATAGATCATGGATGCAATTGAGTAGTTTTTAAAAGGCAAATTACACTTCCCTCCCATGTTCAATGATCAATATAATAATTACACAAACCCAAATATTTTCAAAGTAAATTTTACAAATAAAGATAAGTCAAAGTGAATTTCACTTAATCTCAAGCAAAACCAATATAATTTGCTCTTTTCATAAAAGACTTTGAGCCTTGAGTGTCATATAGACTCTCCAATTGACATGGATCAATTTCTAAATTAAAATAAGCTCACAACCTAACGCTTAACAACCTTCGTAGCAAGAAATTAAACAGTAATGACTGAAAGCAGACGTGCGGGGGAAAAATATCTTCAATTTTGATACAAAGGTGCTTTAGAAGTTTTTTTTTTTTCCCTGTTTACTCCCAGAAAGCTTGCAATAAAAATGGACCACTTTTTCACTCTCTTATTGAGAGGTGGACGAGTCCTATTCTACATCACAAAGATTGATTGATGTATAAAATTCGCATAGGCTTGAGATATTCCATCTATTTCCATAGTTCTTCCATTGGGATCCCACGCTGCTCAGCAACCTCACGGAACTGCCTCATTTTCTGAACTGCAACAACCGTAGCTCTGGCATTGTTGAGCGCATTATTACTCCCTAGTTGCTTTCCCAAAGCATTCTCAACTCCTGCCATCTCCAGAACAATTCGCACAGCCCCACCTGCAATAACTCCGGTACCCGGAGAAGCAGGTCTAAGCATCACCTTTGCCGCTCCATAATCTCCATCAGCTCTGACAAACCAAAATTTAGAAAAATAAAAATTGCGTGACAAGATTGGTAGCAGATACCCGAGATGAGCACAATTTATAATCTACAAAACTTAATTCCTGTACAAATAATATGCCAATGCCAGCCTCGGAGATCAGAAAATGAGGCCAGGTAATCTGGATTAGTAAATGTTATAGTCTTTGAGACAAACAGGCTTCCACATTCTGAAATGCAAATTTCAAGTTTCAACTCTCATCAGGAAGGACCTTTTAAGAAGGGTTGGCTTCAACCCATTACTCTTTCAAAAGCAGGAGACAGTGGAGACATAAACATGTTTGGAAGGAAAGACAAGAATAGGAGACAGAAAATTTTTTTTTCCCCGGGATAGAAAAATACAAAATTTCTGTATCTCCAAAAAGTGTGAACAGTGAGGACAGGATACTAAGACAGAAATCTAATATTTTTTTTCCTTTTGATAATACTGCTGTACATATTTATTCTTTATGTCTCCGTCTTCATTGTCTCCATTGTCCATGTATTTCTATCCATGTCTCCCTACCAAATGCTATCTCACTGTCATGAATGGCGTTCAATCTGTCCGCAACAATTTATGACATGGCCTTCTTTTCAGGGGGAGATGAAATGAAAAAGGATAAGAAAGAAGACACTTCAATACATCAATCAATGGCTCGAGTAGAGTCCAATCAAATCCTTGGAAGTAAATAGCAAATTACCAATATATTTTTGCGGGATACGGCCTTTGCCACTGACATGCTAAATATACAATTTCAAGTTACAACATTGCGAAGCGTCCACCTAGCATTAGGAGATGCAAGATGCAAAGCTTCCATTATGCTGATAAAGCACTAGCTTGGAATTTTGGCGACCACAGTGTTCAATGTCACAGGCAATCATTCATTATACTCTTTGAATCAAATCTCAAGAAGGCCTCCTACCTAAATGTGACATGCTAATCTCGAATTTTGTCCCCAATAAGAAGAAAGTTCAGATACATACATACGAGGCTGAATTATGAACATAATCTAGGCTTCCACACAGAATGCACACACTAATTCATTAAAGCATGCCATCGAGATGCAGAATTTCAAATCCACAATGTACTCAATCACAAATCAGAAGACGAACCTATGCAAGTATGCATGCCACTAAAGTTTTAATTATAAATTATTATGCAGAGGATGATACACCCCGAGGGGGGTTAGTCACAGATTCCGATTGGTTCACCTAAAAAAAAAAATTATTCTGAAAATAAAACGAGCTGATCTTAATCTAAAAATTCAAACAGACATCAAAAGACGAAACAAAAACAACCTTAATAATAATTACCTGTGTGGGAAAGTCAAGTATTTAGTCATAGGGACAGTGATGATGTTCCTCCTAGCATTAACAGCAGATTTCTGAACAGCAGCAATGACCTCTTTGGCCTTGCCAACGCCAACACCAACCTGACCCTTCTTGTCACCAACAACGACAACAGCCCTGAACCTCAACTGCTTCCCTCCTTTGACAACCTTGGTGACCCTCCTCACCTGAACCACCCTCTCTTCGAACCCATCCCTCACCTTCTCCTTCTTCCCCTTCGACCCAAACCCTGTCTCCTTCCTCACCTTCGAGTCCATCACGTATATGTCGTTCCCGAGAACGCTGACCCCGCTGTATGCGGGACCGTAGAGCTCCTCGTACGCTTTGGCTATTTCGTCTTCGGTTTCCAAAGGGCCGTCGTCGAAGGAAGGTGGGGGGACGAAGCCTTCTGGGGGTTCAGGGGGGCTGAAGGGAATGTCTTGCTCGGGGTTGACGTTGTCGAAGAAGGAAGTGTCGATGTCATCGTTGGAAGGTTTGGCTTTGGTGATGGTGGTGAGAGAGGCAATGCGGGAAAAAGGAGAAGTAGAAGAAGAGGAGGAGGAGCAAGAGAGGAAGAATGGTTGTGGGGTGGGGAGGGAGAAGGTGAATTTGGGGGTGATGGGGAGGAGAGAGAAGCGGGGAGAGGAGTGAGTAGTGTGGAGGGAGAGTGAAGAAGAAGTGAGGGATGGAGAAGGTGAAGATGCCGCCATTGGAGAGAGGAACTGTCTGTGTGTGTTTGTTGGATCAGTAGCGTTGAGTTTGAAGAAAAGGCTTATCTTGAAGCCTATGGGATGGGATTGGTTGGGTTGGGTTACAGTAACATTTAACCTGCATCCTGTCACAATGGTCCTCGCTGGACCTCTAAAATTTCAATATGATCATGAGTATTTATAACTCAAAAGATGTTAAAATATTTTATATTCAGAATAATATAATTATTAGTTGTTAAATTAAATAAATTAGTAGATTATATAATTTTATTTATTTAATAATTATCATGGTTTCTATTTGTGCTCATTTGGCGAGTGAAATTAAGTATGAAATTGGAGTTTAAAATTAGAATTGGATAGTCCAATTCTAAATTTTATATTTGGTAAGTCATTTTATAATTAGAATCATAATTTCATAAAACGATTTCATAGAATTTAAAAATAACTAATCTAAGCTTTTTTTCTTGTAATTCTTAACTTAGGTCATAAAAATTGCCAATTTTGTATCTCATGATTTTTATAGTTCTCCAACAGTGACAACCTCTCATTGCCTGCTCGCCACCAGTTGTTGACCGCTCTCTGTCTGTGGCCGACTATCCAGCGCTGATGGTCGCTTGCATGCTGCCGGTGATCGACCAACCTCTATCAATGGCTGATCGTTGGTGGCCGACTCACCTACTGCCGATCGCCAACCCACTTGCCACTATTTGTTGAATTTAGAATTTTAGTTTTGGATCTTAATTATCTCTAAGAGTCAAATATAAAATTTAAAATCCTGGGCTGATTCCAATTCCAACAGTATTGAAATTATTGGAATTAGAATTAGCTCAAAATTATAAATTTTATGTTTGGCTCTTACAAACAATTAGGATCCAGAATTCTAAATTCAATTCAACTTCTATTACTTGAATATGTGATTTATAACTTCAAAATACTTTCACTATATTAAATTTGCGACGGGCAGACAACCAACAATGGGTGGTAGGACACCGCAATTGACACTGGTGGTAGGCAGTTGACCACTGGCAGTGGCTAAGGTGGCAGTGGGCAATTGGCCACCAGTGTTAGGCAATCAGACATCGGTGGAGGGTGGTTGGTCACTAATGGCAAGCAATGAGAACTAGTCACAGTTGGAGAACGATAAAGATTATAAGTTATGGAATTGACAATTCTTAATATATGAGTTAAAAACTAAAAAGCGCTCGAGCTCATTAATTTTCAATTCCATTAAATTATTATATGGAATTATGATTCTAATTCTAAAAAGGCCATCAAACATAAATTTGGAATTAAATAGACCAATTCTAATTCCAAACTCCTATTTCGTACTCAATTCTATGCCCCAAACGGGTACTTAAAGATTTTATATTTCTTTTTAGATATGTAAAATTATTCTTAATTTTGAAAAATTATGCTCCCCATCTCTTTTTTCATTTTTCCCTTTTGTGCTCAGTAACACCTAAAGCCCAAGTAAAGGAACCCAAGTGTACAAACATTTCACCTTCTTCAACTCAAATTGAAAAGCTAAACTCTTACCAATGTACAAACCCCGGATTTCATTATATAAGAGCAGAAACCCAGATAAGCACTAGAGCTCAATTAAAAAGTGTAAAGTCATAACTAAAATGGGCATTAACTATAGAAGTAATAAACCTTCCTTTTTTGTCTTTTCATAAAATTTGTGATGAAAGATTTGTAATTCAATTAACTTTAATAAATAACTAATAATATTCTCTTTCTTCTACTGCTTTTGCTTTTATCAAAAGCATGTTCGTATCTGATTCTAAAGAAAAGTAGAAAAACTAATTATTTTCTATTTTTGCTTATTTTGAGATGCATTAACAAATATATAACTAAATCCTATAAATACTTTTTCTGAAAAGAAAAAAAAATGTGATACTTCGAGTTCACGTGTCCCTATATAAATCTAATGCGACCTTAGGGTTCCCCTAAAACTAACCCATGTTGCCGGGAAGATCCCGAATGCATGAAAAATCCCATTAATACAAAAAATAAGGTTGTTGTGACCACTATAGCTATGGTTACTGCAATAGCATCACTTGAAGTCTGTTAGGGATTGCTATAGTGGTGGTGGTGGGATGGTTTTCAGTGTTAGGCTTGTTGGAGACTGCAAACGACTATAGCAGTCATGTAAGTGTTGGTCGTAGTGATCTTTCCTCCATTGAATGTTATAGCAATGCCCTCAACATCAAAACACGTCAAAATGACATAGTTTCTTTAAGTGACCCCCCAATGCTATAAAAATCTCTCCCTCACGCATGTTACATAGTTTCTTTAAGTGACCCCCCAATGCTATAAAAATCTCTCCCTCACGCATGTTTAACCGAGAAACACGAACCATGCTATCTCCTACTCATTTCCCACCATTTCACTCTCTTCTTCCTTCAATCCTACCTCCATCAAGATTCAATGTAAGGATTTGTCAATGAATTATGTCAAGTATCTTCCTTTTTCTTCCTTTTTATACGATTAGGTGTTTATATCCTTGGTTGTTGTCAAGTTTGGGTATTCTCCTAATATTCATAGAGTTGTTCTAGTATGTTTATATCTTAATCATGAGTTGTATTGCTTCTATGGTAGACGTTGGTGTCATTCCTACACCCTGGAGTTTCGTTGGTCTTAGCACTTCCCTTTCAAGCCCTCAAAGTGAATGGGTTTAAGGTCATGGCTTTAGTTTTGGCCATTACAAGTAGTTTCTATACAACGTTACGCTCGCATCTTCTATGAATTTAGAAATTTAATTATGCCATGAATATGCTTTTTAAATTATACCAAGTAAGAAAATTATAATGTTACAGCCTTCCATGAGAATGCGTGATTTTTAGAAAACACGTGGGACCATTGTTGATGTTTGTGTGTCATTCATATAATCATGTCTTTTAATTGCTTTCAGTAAATTATGAAAAGAGAGTATTTGTCATGGAAGAGAAAACCGGACCGGAACGACCGGTTCGACCGGGAACCGGTCACCTGGCCAGTCCGATTAACCCTTAAAAATCGGAGGAAGTCAAAACCGGTCAAAACTGGGAAAAATCGGGAAAACCGGTGAACCGGATCGGTTGAACTGGTCCAGAGACTTTGAAATTTTTTTTTTTGGTTTCGAAGCTTAAATATTGATATTTTATGATAGTCACAGAACAAAAATGAAGAAAATGGAACCAAAAAATAGCACTAACAAAGATCATTGGATTTTTTTTTTTTTAGTTTTGAAGCTTAAATACTGATATTTTGTGACAGTCACAGAGCAAAAATGAATAAAATAGAATCAAAGAATAGCACTAACAAAGATTATTGGATTATAAACCTATGAATATATATTTTTTTGTGTTGATTATGTTAATGTTAATGATTTAATATATTTTTTATATTCTAATTAATCATATGTCTATATTTAAATATATATTTTATTATATTCTAGTTGAACCGGTCGGACCGCTAAACCTTTGAACTAGTACCTTGACCGGTTCGATGCCCGGTCCGATTTTCTCTTCCTTAGTATTTGTTGTAGAAGATCAAACGTGAACTGTAGAAGTGATGGAAAGCACTAAACTGAGATTTCTAGCTTTAAGATTTGAGCATGTTAACTGTGAGTGATGTTTGGTTAGGAATTAGAGAGAGACAAAGCTGTGAGTTAACGACAGTAAATTCGTTAACCTTGGTATACCATGACGCCTATGAGGGACAATTACTCTTTACTTAGACTAGTCTATGAGAGATGTGGTCTTAGTTAAGTACTCTTATTCGCAAAGGACTAGGTATTGCCTTATAATTATTTAACAATCAGTCTCATTTTAATTTCTTATAAAATTATTATGTTTCCTTATGCTTTTATACGAAACTGATACTATTACTATTGTTATGTATTATGAATATAAATGATTTTGATTGTCATATTATTATTTATGTATTTTCCATGTTGCCCACGAATGGCTGTGGGTGAGAATATACTCAGTGAGTTTTAGATGAAACACACCTCTTTTTCCTCTTACCGATACAATTGTTAATCTAGAGTTTTCTCAAATACCTTCTCCTCAATAGTTGTTTGTTTCGTTTTTTGTTGAACTTCATTTTGGAGTGAAGTGACATTTCTTTTTAGTTATGTTAGTAATGCTTTATTACATTGCAGTCAGGATTCATGAACCATGTATATTTATATTTAATTGTGTTGTTTTTCTCGAGGATTTATGTAACTACAAATAAAGGATATTATGACATTTTGGAATAATTATTTTACCGTTTTGATATTAATCATGGATTGATTTATGAATTATGATTTATACGAAATGTATATATCCAATTTTTATTCAAATTGTGTTAAATATAAAATTATGAGCTTTCATGCATGACATGTCATATAAGGACTTCTGTGGGTTTGGTTTCTCACGTACCGATCACATTCCTAAATCAGATCATGACAAAAAGGTGCTTTTTTCCTCTCAAAATTTTATTCAAACAAACTCAATAAAATTAATTGATAAATCTTAATGTGAAATTAAAAAAAAACAACTAATAACAATATACAATATGTATCTCGTTTACATAAAATATACCATGATATTTTTACATAAGAGAAAACTAAGATATACTTCTTTTGTATATCTTTTTACATAGTGACAGTGTTCTGTAGAATATTTAAAATGAAGATAAAGTAATGTCACATAACTGACTAATCTCATCAAGACGTGTTGCTCATAGATGAGGATCTTGCCTCTAGTCACAAAATCTTCTTCATGCATATTGTCAGAAATCAAATTGCTAACTAGATACTTAAGAAGTCCAGCTAACTATCAATTGTACTGGTATTCATGTTTTAAAATTGAGATTATATGTACAACTTTAGATTGCCTCGTTCTCATCCCTAAATTTATAACTTATATGTGTGTATATGGGGTCAAGCCCAAATAGAGCTAAACAATCAACTATGGAATCAACAAAACTAGAACTGTCTTGTCTTCCAGATAAAGATGATCAATCATGATAACCCCAAGCATGACAAATCAAATATAGTTCCTTCTTGAAGCATGGAGTGATAGGATAAACTCAGAAGACTACCAAGAAAGCTTCATCGCTAGTAATACGATGTGTGCTCACCTCCGATGCCTCTTTTTTTATGAAGTATACTGTTACATGAAAAATGGAACATTAGGAGCATAATACTCTATCCTCTATATGAATCACTATGATTATCTTTTGAATGGACTAACCAAAAAATATTAAATGTTTTTTATTAAAAAATTTCTCTATTTTAAATAATTTAAAACTATTAAAAAAATTGTTAAGATATAACATTACAACTCCTTGAATAAAAGAAATGAAATCAATAGTTAAGAAGTAAAATTTAATTGAAATACTATTACTTATATTTTCGAACAAGTCAGAACATTTTGCTCTTTTTGTTACCTATATAACAAATTAAGAGAATCACACCTTTGGAAAAATAAAAAAATAAACTTAATTTAAAATTCAACATCACTACTATTTTATTTCAACTACACATTTATGCAATGCACTTTAAAGGCCTCTTCCATAAGACCTCACTTTCCATTTAATTATCATCACTCCACCAGAAATCATGAGACTGTTGCCAAAAATATGACTTCGAGGCTTGGAGCAACAATTACCACATACAACACGGATAATCAAAACTTCTTGTGTGTGTGTATACACACATGCAAGAGTAAGGATCCTCTAAAGTGAAGATCTCACTTTAGAAGGTAAAGTGGGGGATTTCACCTTTGAATTAATAAAATTAAAAGTGGGGTCCTCTTTACTTTATTGATCTAGTGGTAAATTCCCTTCACTTTATCCTCTAAGGATCCAAATCCCACATGCAAGGCGTCTTTTGCTATACTCCTGAAGTGGAAGGAGTGTGGTACACTTGACAATTAGCCACATTCACAAATATGGGTAAACGTATTCAAAAAGGGTTGCAAACTACACCTTAGGGGTGTAGCGGTGCACCCATGCTGCTCCCATTCTCTCTCCATCTCCCGACTCCAACCACCACCCAGCCACCACCAGAAATCCCCACCTCCGCACCTTCAAACCCCACTCACCATCATCATCATCAACAACCATCATAGATGTTGCTCAAATTGAACACCACCGAGAAGCTACCCAATCGTCCACCACCACAAACGAGTCGTTGGCTCGTAGCGGGCTGTTGTTTCGCACCACCACCAAACTACCACAACCGATTGTTCATTAAAGCGAGAGAGAGAGAGAGAGAGAGAGAGAGGATAGTTATTGAATTCGTTATCGATGAGGTAGTTGAAGGCGTGATCATCGCAGTTGCAGGTGAACCTATTGTTGGAGGCGGAGAGTTTGTGTACGCATCCACGCTGGTGAAGTTCCTGATGAACTTGGTGTACTCGGCAAGGATCATGGTGCCGCCTGCCCCATCGTTAGAACTACAGTCGTAGCACAAAACACTACGAGACAAAGTCAAAGAAGAAGAAGAAGAAATTGAGAACAAGAGATGGAGCAGTTTGGGGGTTTGTTCTACAAAGAGAGAAGAACGGTAGTTCCGATTCTAGAGAGAGAAAGTGATGAAGAAGAAGAAGAGGAACAACAACAGAGGTTGCTTTTGTGCTAGCATGAAAACGGTAAAAGCTTGGCAGCTAGACTTGGGCTACGATGGAGGTTGTGGTGGAGGGTAATGGAAGCGGTATGTTGGAAGAGAGGGAGGAGAGGAGACTTATGGTGAAGGGCCATGGTGGACCAATTATTTGTTGAATGGTGTACTACACATACCATAGTTTGTTAGGTGTTCATTAGAATTTGCCTACATATATATAAATGATTATTGATAAGGAAATCAAAACCTCTAGCATAACAAGCCATAAAATGGATTTAACAAATATCGATGAGTGAAAAGATCTTATGCAAGAAGTACTATTACATCAAGAATGAATGGAAAACAATCTATACCTGATGCTCTTTTGGATGTAGCCTGAGACAAGTTTGTCAGTGCCATTCTGCATGCGCCTCAGGCAATGAGCTCTTGTTTGAAAATTTTATAAATGTACTGACATAATGTATGGAATGTGAGTAAAGTGAACTGGTAATGTTTGGAATGTGAGTAAAATGGATGATTAAAATAGAATACACAAAATTTGTGATTCTATTATTTTTGAAAGAAAATGTTCGATTCTGTATGTTGATATTTTCATAATGATGCCATGCCGAGTGTGCTCTGTGTAGCACAAACTGAGTATATAAACCAGACATCAATTTATCCTACATCGACAAAATATTTGAGATTTGAGATCAACTTGATTAACGATACAAATCAGTATCCTACAAGAAAACAAAAGGTGTATAAATGGATATGCACTTTAGATATGTCACAATAACTAGTCCCCAAAATTTTATCGTCATCCCAAAAAAATGAGGAGAATTGAATTGTAAATCAAAGGAGAAATAGAAATGAACAGAAGTTAATGGAAAAGGATAAAGCCTCACAATGCATGAATGAAGAGCATAACCTTCCATCAAACTGATACTTTTCAGTTTTGGCATGCTGAAGCAAACCAAATGGGGAAGCATATGAACATCATCATATTCATTACAACTAGGACACATGGAATTTGCACATCAAAACTCGAAGCACTTCTCAAATTATGTGGTGAGAAAATAGAATAATATATGATCAAAATGAGAAAAGAAATGGTACTTTGTATAGTAATTTATGAAAAGCCACTTTGACATCTTGGCATTTATAAAGATGAAAATGGGGTGGCTTATCAATAAGCAACAAGTGATCGATAACACCTTCCTCAGATAAGCCTTGTTGTCATTCATTTAAAATCCCTAACGTTAAATTTGACCAAAACTAATTAAAAAGTTTTCTCAGGAAACAAATTGAGAGCTTCAGTCAATATTACTTAATGCAAACAGTTTCACTGTAGTCAACATGTACATTATTTTGGCATATCAAATAATTGAATTTTTTGCTACAAAACAAAAGATAATATATTTTGACATATTGGCATTTATAAAGAAGAAAATGGGGTAGGTAATCTATAAGCCACAAGGGATCGATAACACCTATCTAAGATAAGTCTTGTTGTCATTCATTCAAAATCCTTAATGCTAAATTTTAGCAAACTAATTAAAAATTTGTTCTCAACGGACAAATCGAGAGCTTCAGTCAATATTACTTAATGCAGACAGTTTCATTGTAGTCAACATGTACATAATTTTGGCATATCAAATAATTGAATTTTTACTACAAAAGAAAAGATAATATATTTTATAGTGTTGTGTGCAGTGCTTTAATTTTTTTAAATTTATTTTGTTGATTTTATTTAAATTTTTAATGTTGAAACTATGAAATTGTATTTTAGTTAGGGTGTGTTTGGTGTGATGTATTGGTACCAATGTATTGTATAAGTTTACACATCAAAATACTATATACCTTAATACAGCATAAGGAGGCTGGATTGGGTCTAATTATCTTTTAACATACAAGACCACTTTTATTTTTAGTATTTTATTAAAATAAAACAATTCCTAAATAAAAATAATAAAAAAATTATAAAAATGAAATAGTTTTTAATAAAATTATTTATAATAAATAAATTCAAATAGTATATGATATTAATTTAATTATATATAATAAAAATAAATATAAATGATAATTAATAAATAAAATAAATAAAAAAATATTTAATAAAAGAATGTTTTAAATAAATAAGAAATAATATAAAAATTATAAAATATTAACTATAAACTATATAAATAAAGAGCAAATAATGTGTAATATATAAAAGTAAGGACTAATAAATTAAATTTAAATAACGAATAGTATTTTATAAATTTTAATATTTTAATATAAAAATTAAAATTTATAAAATATAATTTTTATTTATATAATTTATTGAAGTAATAAATAATAAATTTAATATAAATTAAAGTTTAATTAACAAATATTTACATAAATATAATATTTCAAAATTATATTTAAATAATTAATAAAATTCCTATTTTATTATTATTGTTTTATTTTACTTAATATTTACTTAAGATATTAGAATTATTTATAAATAAATTACAGTACTAAAAAATATAAAATAGAATATTTTATATACTATTATACCAAACACTATATAGTATTAAAAGTTTATCGGGTCTTATACTATCAGGTTTTAGACTATCAATCATCATCCTATTAGGCATGTCAAAGAGGCCTTTAATATATATAACTAACATGTCTTCCAAGCTTTAAAGTCAACAAGACTTGTTGAGGCAGCTAGTTTTTGTCGAAATGTGTAAAATAACAAAAGCAATAACAATATTGTATTTGGGTGCATTTATTTTATTTTTTTAATAGAAAAGTGTTTTTTTAATTTTTTTTAAGTGAAAAAATCACTATAGAAACTACTCATATCATTTTATGATTAAAAACTAAAAATAGATTATTTTAAATAATTTTTTTTATCCTTTAAGCAGAAACAGATATAAATAGTTTATATGAAAACTAGTTTTTAGTTTAGTTGAAACAATCCCTTTTCTGTTAAAATAATAAAAAAATGAATGCACTCTAATATTTTTAATTTTTTACATTAATTTAATTTTAATATTTTTTATTTGACATCAATTTGGTCATTCATTTAAAATTTAAAATTCCTTTTCTATTTACCTCAAATCCCTCTTTTTGCTACTTCCTATCTATTTCAGAATTTTAAATTTTATATTTGACAATTACAAAAAATGAGGATCCAAAATTCTAAATTCAATTTTATTTCTATTGCTTAAATATGTGATTTATAACTTCAAAATATTTTTACTACATTAAATTTGTGGCAGGTGGTTGGCCACCGACAACGGACGAGCTGGCAGGGTTTAAATTTTTAATGTTGAAACTATAAAATTGTATTTTACTTCATGCATATCACTAACTTGTCTTCCAAGCTTTAAAGTTAACAAGACTCATGAAGCCAGCTAGTTTCATTGTTGTCAATATGTAAAATAACAAAAGCAATGATAACAATAATAATGTACGAGGGAGCATTTGTTTCATTTTTTAATAGAAAAGTGATTTTTGATCATTTTTTCAAGTAAAAAAAAAACATTATTGAAACTATTCATATCAATTTCTAATTTAAAACTAAAAATAGATATTTTAAACAATTTTTAATTAGCTTTTAAGTAGAAGTTGGAATGAATAGTTTTTATGAAAATTTATTTTTTTAGTTGAAAAAATCATTTTTTGTTAAAATAACAAAAAATGAATGCACCCTAATATTTTTAATTTGGTTATTAATTTAGTCTTAATATTTTTTTATTTGGCATCAATTTGGTCATTTAAAGTTGAAATCCAATAAAACAACTAAATAGATGTCAAAATTAAAAATGTTAAGACTAAATATATGTAAAAAATATTGTTAGAAGTAAATTGATATTAAATTGAAAATGTTAAGAAGAAAGAGATTGTTTACTCAATTTTCTTTTCTTTGACTATATTCTAATTTCCAAAAACAAAACCGGACAGTATTGTCTTATTTAAATGAAAGTTCAATGAGCTATTTAGAGTTTAGGTATGTATAATTAAGATTCAATTTTTGTGGAAATGTATAGAGAAAATCTCATGGTCATAGACAAAACCTATCTCTGTGAATTCTATATTTTGAAATGATTAATCACTGTTTTCAACTATGTCTACATGTTTTTGCCAATTATTAAGGATGTTTAAGACTCAGTGATTTGTTAGTTCATGGAGTTGGGTTAAGGTTTCAAATCAGCCCATCTCCATTTTTATTTTTGGTTGTAGGCCCATCTCGATTTAAAGTCATATATGGTATATTATTAATATACTTTATATGGTTTTAAATAAGCCTATCTAATAATGTATTGTCACATAAATTATGATAATTGACTTTTATACACATTACTTAATAAGTTATTGAAATGAAATATTTTGATTGGACAACTATGTAAAAAAATTTTACATGCATCAAAATTAAACTATAGAATATTTTCCTTCTTTTCTTTTGGTCAATATAATCCCCTTTTATTTGTTTATTTATTTATTTTGGTTCTGACTTCTGAGTCAATTTAATCCTGAGAGTGAAAGAAACTCACAGGAGGAGTGTGGCCTATTGGACTTGCGGTCATTCCGTTTAATGGGCCTAGGCTCGTTGGCCCATTTTTATTCGTGGAACCCAAGACAAAGTCACCGCCTCGCTCTTAATTCAAAAACCCTAATTTCTCACCTCTTTGATCTCAGCTGTTTCGAACCGCCAACACACAGATCCAACCACCAGATTTCACAATGAAGGTTTTCCTCTGAAGCCCTAATTTTCGCTGTGCTCAGAATTTCTTGCTTTGTGACTAAATAGTGCAACTTTATCTATTTATTTTTTCAGTTCAACATTGCAAATCCCACCACTGGATGCCAGAAGAAGCTTGAGATCGATGACGACCAGAAGCTGTAATCTCTTCAATACTTTAATTACTCAGTTTTCGTTTCCATTGTTTGAGTTCATAGGAATATGGAAATTTAGTAAATGCCAGCAATGTTCTTGAATGAAATGTTGAGTTTATGCTATTAGTGTGAATTTTAATATCTCAAGAGTTTTGCTTGTTGATGTTACTGGGTCATGTCATGTGTAGTTACACTGTCTCATAACGTTTATATACATGGCATACTAAGGAATGGGAATTTTTTTTGGTTGGGGGGGGGGGGGTGTTCGCGTGATTTAACTGTTTTTGTGATGTGTTGTCCTGTTTTGGTATTCTACTTTGAACTCCAGCCGAGCATTTTGGGACAAAAGGATCTCTCAAGAGGTTGTTGGTGATGCCTTGGGTGAGGTATGGTCTTTAGCTGGAAACCTTCAATGTATCCTGATTTTTTTTTTTTAAGGAATTTAGAGATTGAGCCAACATCTTTATAACTATGCTATGTACAGGAATTTAAAGGCTATGTCTTCAAGATCACTGGTGGTTGTGACAAACAAGGATTTCCAATGAAGCAGGGAGTGTTGACCCCTGGTCGTGTTCGCCTCTTGCTTCATAGAGGTATTAGGACTATTCAAAGTCCATTTTTCATTTAGTTGATTATTGAGAGATTATAATTAACAATTAGTATGGCCTGCACAATGTGGATAGATTCATTCAACTCACATGTTCTGCATTTTTGTGCTGCACCCACATTGAATACTTTTGTTAATGATTCCTGCATTTTTGTTATATAACATTTGTTGTCTGATTCTTTTTTAGGACATGTCTTATATTTGTTTCTGAAGTAGTATTGCCGCTATACATCGGGAGTCATGACTCTGCTACAGTCTTTGTTGGAAGCTTATTGTTGAGTTTCTTTTCATTGCTTACTTGTGCAGGAACTCCTTGTTTCCGTGGATATGGAAGGCGCAATGGAGAGCGTAGGAGGAAGTCTGTTCGCGGGTGCATTGTTAGCCCAGACCTCTCAGTTTTGAACTTGGTAATTGTGAAGAAGGGTGAAAATGAGTTACCAGGCCTTACAGACATTGAAAAGCCAAGGATGAGGGGTCCAAAGAGAGCATCCAAAATCCGCAAGCTGTTCAACCTGTCTAAGGAAGATGATGTGAGGAAGTATGTCAACACATACAGGAGAACATTTACTACCAAATCTGGTAAAGTTTCTTGTCTTGGTAGTGTAAATGTTTTATTTAGCTTTGTTATGCAATTAAGAAGAGGGGGCTGATCCTATCCCAAAAAAAATGGAGAGGGGTCTGATCATATGAATAAAAAGGAGGGCCTGATGGGATGATGTAATTTGGTATCGAAGACTAGTGTACTAGTCCACTTATAAAGTATTTTCTTCTTGCCTCTGCTGCCTATTTCTAAATTATAATTATCAATTTCATTTTTTTGAAGGTGGCTCCATTAACAGAGCTATGTAGTGTTAAAAGTTAACCTGTTTATAACTTGTTTTTTGTTCACAACTTCACATCTTAGCTGCTTATATTCATAAAGATTTATCCAATTCAGTTGTTAATTCACCGAGATGTGTCTATTGTTAGCACTTATTGGCGCTTTTGGAAAAAGAAAAAGAAAAAGCATTTGTTTTCTATGCATCATTCCTTGAGAAGCCTAACAAAAGTTGGCATAAGCTTAGGAAACTAATTTCCATATCTCATTCATATTTGAAGCCCTTGTTTTGTATGTTTATGTTATTGGTTGAATGGGGAGATTTAGTACCTTTTTGAGTAGGAGATTATTTTCTGAACATAATTTGTGGTTTTATAATTTTTTTACTGTTTCACGTTTTTTTGGTTGCAGGGAAAAAGGTAAGCAAAGCTCCAAAGATACAACGGCTGGTTACTCCCCTGACACTTCAAAGAAAGCGGGCAAGGATTGCAGATAAAAAGAAGAGAATTGCCAAAGCAAAAGCTGACGCAGCAGAGTACCAGAAACTTCTTGCGTCCAGGTTGAAGGAGCAAAGGGAACGCCGTAGCGAGAGTTTGGCTAAGAGGAGATCAAAACTTTCCAGTGCTGCTAAGCAAGTTACCACAGCATAGGCTGCTTTCATAAATAATTGAATATGATGAAGCTTAATCTTCGTCCTAGTTTTTGATACTGTTAGTTCTGGATACCTGTGATGTGGGATTTTGCAATTCAATTGCGTTCTCTTAAAATTTTTACTTAATGTTTGACAAGTCGATAAAATTGAGTTTTAACCTTATTAGTTGTAGTGGCATTCTGATGTGTAGCTGGTATTTGTACCTGTCTAGTGTCTGCTTTTGTCACGACCTTCTGTGGATTTCTGGGATCCACGTCTTAACCGAGCTTCCATATTAACACATCACACATTTGTGGGAAATTACTTTATTAGTTTGGTTTCCTTAAATAGCTTATATGCATACTGTTGTTTGTTGTACAGTCAACAAAGGGGTTGGCTAAACATATTCTTATAGAATCAAAGGAATCAACCGACATGCAAAAATCAATATTGTAGGATAGGGTATCCTTTGAGCATACCAGTAGGTATATCTTATTACATCAATCTAATCAAAATATTTCCAGAAAATGTAATTGTTATGATTCTCATGGTTAATTTTCTTCCGTAAAACATCATTTCAGTGTTTTTTTTTTTGGGTTCCTCATCACTTTTCTTTTGTGTTAAAAGATTTAGGTTGAAGGAAAGATGTGGGAAGGCGACCAATGCTGTTAAGTCCTATTTCGGTTAACATTTGATTGTCTGAGTGTTGGATCTAGCACGAGTGACAGAATAATTTACCGTCATTAATGCAATTATTTCCTCTGTTTTTTATTTACTGTTTCGGTTAAAAAATAAGTTGAAATAAACGCTTTAGGAAATCAAATTCAAACATGACTATTGATGAGCAAATATTTGATTATTCAATCACTCCGTTCGTGGGTACTTAACAAATATTTGCTTATTAAGATTCGAGGTTGGTTCCTCTCAACTTTAATTTTATGGGATCAGCAAGCATAACGAAAACATGATTGACAAATCCATTAAGTGGGATAACCTTGGCTTGAAAAAGTTTCCTCAATGATATTAGGAAATGGTCCAATCGAATTGATCCCCGATTGAAAACGTGGGTTCTTGCACCAACAAAAAGATAAAGATAGGCTTATCGTATCACTTGGGCAAAAGTGACCAACTAGTTTTATCTGCTATTTTAACACCTAAAAGTGAGTGTTTAAATGAGACACTCACTTTATCATCATTAGATGGAATGGTAATCCCCACTATTTTTACCCATTCATCACATCTAATAATGATAAAGTGAGTGTCTCACTTAGACACTCACTTTTGGGTGTTAGAAATAGCAATGCTATAGTTTTATTATATCACCCGTCCAATAATAAACACTAGTTTGTATTTTGTTTGTGGGCGAAACAAGAGTGTTTATCAACCTACGAGTGAAGAACGTGGCGAATCGCCGAGCACACGCGGCAAACTACATCACACGTGTCAACCCCCTTCTTTGCCACCCTATGTTCACAACATGCAATACTCTGAAAACGGTGGCAAACCATTAAACTTTTAAACTCATCATCAAATTTTGTTTTTCCAAAGAGCCCAATATAGTTGAGAGAACAGCCAAAGTTTTAAGAGAAAGATATATGACATCCATGTTCATAACAAGAAACGCTATGGCAGCCATGTTAATCACCGGAAACGCCCTCTTCCGCTGCTCCAAGTCCTTCCCTCATTCCCTCACATTCTCCCGCAAACCCTCCAGATTCATCTTCGCTTCTGCCTCAAACTATTCAGATGTAACCAAATTTTACTTTCTTGTATTAATCCTCACAACAAATTTTGAGTTCAACTTTATGATGAAGTTATCCCTTGAACAAACACGTGAATGGTTTTATATTTTAACAATCTAAAATGCACGGACATCTTGTTATAGTAACTTTTTCCAATATTATTTTTTTCATGTTATTAGTTTAATGCTTTTATAACGTATATTTGTATTGCACCACTATCGTGCAACATAGCTAAAAATTCCTTTCTTCTTTTAGTGGAGAAATGCAGCAGAAGGAACGAGAGATTCAAGAACGGATTGGGCCTATGATGCTACGAACTCAAGGCGCGATGCAGGAGACAGAGACTCGGAGATGGCTGAGAGAGCTAAAGAAGCGATGAGCGAAGGGTATGACAGGGCCAAAGAGGGAGCACAAGAGATGAAGGACAGGACCGAAGAGTACGCGCGCGATGCGAAGGAGAAGAGCAAAGGGTATGCTCACGAGACGAAAGAGGATGCAAAAGATGCTGCGGGAACGATGGCCGAGAAGGCTAAAGAGTATGCTCGCGACACGAAGGAGACGACGAAGGATGCTGCGGGAACAGTGGCTGATAAGACTAAGGAAGGTGCTGATAGGACTGGGGAGACTCTGAAGAATGTTGGGGAGAAGGCAAAGGAGACGGTGAAAGGAGCGTGGGAGGCAACTAAGGATACTACGCAGAAGATCAAGGAGACTGTGGTTGGAAAGGATGATGATGATGATGATCGTGGGGAAGGTGTTGTGGTGGGTGATGATATTGCGGAGTTGAGGAGAAAAGAAGCTGGGAAGGGTTATGGTGAGAGGAAGGGTTATTAATTAGATTAGGAGTTTTCTTTTTTCAAGTGTGATAATATTGTGGTGTTTGTTGTTGTTTTACTTTTCAACATGCAGATATAAGTTTGTTTAACTTGTTTACAGTGGGGTTTGTACCCCCCAAAAAGAACAATCAGTTTTGTGTGGCCTTGTGACAACACTCCTTATATCAGGAATAAGAAGTTAATAGCATCTTTAATGCACAATCCTATTTTAGATCCTATTCTTGACACATTATCCATGTGTCATAAAAAGTAAAATTGGATTTGAAATGAGAACTTCTCTTCAATAGTAGATTCTAACTTTGATTCCAATTGTTCCCACATATCTTTTAAAAAAGATTTCACACATATCTTTTAAAATTTTTTTTATCATATTTTAAAAAAATTAAAATAACTACGTGATAATAAAATTATTTTTTTAGAAAAAGTAATGTATGTGGGATGGTCTCGGGATAGTTGAACTCGTCGCAGTTTCTTCAGTTGCTCCAATGGCTGTAATCTCGATTCCGATCCCAAGTAGTGGGCCACTCTCTGAAATGGGATGCTTATTTGTGCCCATTGGAGCTGCTCTAATATTTGTCCATATATTTCTACCAATCCCAACACTATTTTAATTAAACCCTGGTGCATTCTAAGATGAGGTGCTAGTCACCACCTCATGCATGGGGTGTTTTGTTGGATAAATAACAATCAGGCACATGTAAAGATAGCTACAAATTAGTAGGCATTTGTGACTTCACATGATAAAATTATGTCTTTTATAATTAAACTCACATTATTTTTGTGTGTGTATATCTTTGGACGTCTCGAATGTTGGACATTTAGAATAAGCACTGTAATAAGCACTATTTTTTCTTGTTTACATCTCTGCCCCAATCCATATATTGGTGCTTATTCTAAACGTCTAGAATTCCAAACATCCAAGTTATAAACAAACAAAAATAGTGTGTATTTAATTATAAATATACAGTTTTGTCATGTGGGGTCACAAGGACCTGTTAATTTGTAGTTAATTTGTAGTTATCTTAACATGTGCTTGATTGTTATTTGCCCAACAAAATACCTCATGCATTTGTTGTTGACCAGCACCTCATCTTAGAATTGGCCTTAATCCTTTCGTTTTGGTGTTCTCGTGCGCATCAAAATCATGATTTAACCATTTTTCCCTCAGGTTATATGCTTTGGTTCAAATCAAACCTAGTGCATCAGCTTTTAAATCCTATGGACTAAGAGCATTTTTGGAGAAAATTTTCCAGCAGAAAGCTAAGCTATTTTTCGGGTGTAAATTAATCAAATCAGCACACATCTTATCGCCGTAAA
Organism: Dalbergia cultrata; assembly: GCA_031216105.1. Lineage (NCBI taxonomy): Eukaryota > Viridiplantae > Streptophyta > Magnoliopsida > Fabales > Fabaceae > Dalbergia > Dalbergia cultrata. Next base: position 73,060 of record JAVHNL010000266.1, on the reverse strand, counting down.
TTTTGAAGGCAGTAATATTAAGTTGCAGGCAGTGAAGTCAATTGCATAGAACTTATGAGCATAGCTTTGGAAGAGAACTCCAAACAGAAAATTTAAAAAAATTGGGTTAGAAATGTTTTGTCTTTTGTTTGCATTTTTGGGCAACTTCAGACCCCAAAAAGAAATTGGAATGATAGAGATTGAATGGATCACGAAAGGTGAAGCTGGTGGATAGGGTTCTGTTTTAGTAAAGTGAATGGATAATGACTTGACTTGGTTATGTGTATATCCACATGACAATTACATATCCTCTGCTCATGTTATTACTAGTTACTACAGTTAGTCCTTAAAAATCAAGGAACGGAATGATCCAAAATATGGTGCATGCTATTCGAGCATTGATGACAACGCGGCAATGTTATCATATCATATTGTAAATACACAAGGGAAAAGCACTTTTAAAATGTATATTGATACTCAAGGAATCAAGGAGAAAGTCGTATAGTCCCTTTTGACAGTGACTAAAAAAAATCATGTATTATTAAACATTTTAACACGTAAGGTATATCAGCTATTGTATTAAGACAATGAGAGTCACAAATGTAATTTATTAAGGTTATGTATGTTTAGGCCTTAGGGCACAAATAGTAATCATCCCTTCAATTGCATCATCACGTAACTTGGGCACGTGTCTTCTATCATTGTATCTGGTGGTATTGGAAATTTGTAACGCAATATGCGCTTATTATTCACTTTGCAATTTATTTTAGCTTAGAGTTGTCTCAACTAGAGTATAAGGGTGAAAGGCTAAGGCCTAAAGGAAAAGCTTAATCTTAATAGGGCTGCAAATGACCCGACCCAGTTCAAAATGCAATGGGTCGAGAGGTTGGATCCTAAAATTTGATTTGATATACTTTTTTCTTTCTAAGTTTAGGTTATATTTTAGGTTGGTCTAAACTCATTTGAGGTCAAGTAATAATTCTTTAAAAATTATATTTTTGAAATAATTGACAATAAATTATAAGATTTATATTTTAATTAATATAATATAATATGATGTTATTATTAAATTGATATGATTTATTTTAAAATATATATTATAGAATATCTTTCTAATTTTGTTTTTATTTCTAAAATTTATTTATTTTATTATATATAATGCCTAAATCTTTGTATATCCTGTAATTGTCGGGTTAACTTGGTCATTAATTAAATAATTATCATGTAAATTTGGGTTAAAAAAATAGTTCAGTAAAAAAAATTAGATTGGGTTTGAGTTTAGTCCAATATTTCTACTCTCAACTTGAAATCAACTTGGTTGAAAAAGTCTTCCAAAAGATAAAGTCATAAAACACATTAAAATGTGTCCCAAAAAAATGTGCGCATCAATTCAAATCCACTTAGAGCACTTCATTTCCTTAATTTATCACTCCCTTTGTCATTCACTTCCATATGTAGCTCGAATAGCTTTTCTAAAGACTTATTTTCAAATGAAAAAATAAATGAACATTGCAAAAAAATTATCTCCATCCAACCATGCTCGTATATTTTTATACATAAAAAACACTCGTACTATTTTTTTTTTTAAATTTACCATATTTAATATTGAACATGGATATCCTTTAAAGAAAGACACACAACCCCACTTATTAAAGCTGTGAAATATGTCAAAAATATACATCAGAAAACACGTAAATTCGAATATGTACCATGTATTTCATTTCTTTTCCATATTTTCTTTTTCTTCCATATATGGAGGTCTTTTTTATCTTTCTTAACGTTTATCTTAATACTTACCTCAACTGTTAATCCTTTTCTATATCAAATTTAATATTTTAATTTATAATTATATTGAATAATTATTATGATTTTATATTTCAATTTTGTAATGTGAATACTAGGCTAAGAACCCAAGTTTTAATTGGCCGAAGTAGAAGTGCATTCTAACTTCAAGCGAATCATGACCCAAAAAAAAAAAAAAAAAAAAAAAATTCAAGGGACTCATATTTACAGTATTAGATGTTCAAATTCCATAATTGTTAATTAAAGAAAACAAATCATTTTGGTTGAAAAAACTACCTAAAGCTACAACATAGGTTAAAATAATCTCTATATTACAATATGTTAGAAAAAATGCATAAATTCAAATCAACCAAGTGCACTTCATTTCCCTAATTTCTTATTTCAATGATAAACAAAATAAAAGAAAAACAACAATGTAAAAACCATCTGTCACATATGTCATTGAAGCTATTCAATCATTTCTAATGATCTCTATTCAATCATTCCTAATGATTTCTATTCAATCATGCTTACATTTTTTTATTCAACAAAAAAGAACACACAATATTTTATTTTTTGAAAATAAATTTATTGCGCATATATAATAATATTGAGCATAGATATCCTTTACAGAAACACACACAACCCCACTTATTAAAGTTGTGAAATATATAAAAAATGTGCATCGAAAAACACGTAAATTCAAATTTTTACCGTGTATTTCATTTCCTTTTTCTTTCTACTTCCATATATGGAGGTTTCTCTGATCGTTCTAAACACTTATTTTAAGATTTATCTCAACCGTTAGTAATTTTCTATATCAAATGGAATATTTTAATTTATAATTATATTGAATCAACTTTGTAACGTGAATATTGGACTAAGAACCCACTTTTGTTTAATTGGCCGAAGTAGAAGTGCATTTTAACTTCAAGTGAATCATATTTATAGTGTAAATTAAATGTTCAAATTCCAGAATTGTTATTTAAAGAAAAATCACTTTGATTAAAAAAACTAACTAAAGCTTGAACACAGCTTAAAATAATCTCTGTATTAAAACGTGTTAGAAAAAAATGCAGGAATTCAAATCAACCTAGGGCATTGCATTTCCTTAATTTCTTGTCCCCTTGTTATTCCCTTTCATGTGTAGCTATAATAGCTTTTTGAAAGGCTTATTTCAATGATTGAAAAAAAAAAAACACTGTAAAAATCATCCCTCACGCATGTCATTGAAGCTATTCAGGCATTTCTAATGATCTATGTTCAATCATTCTCATATTTTTTCTATTCACAAAAAAAGGACGCACAATATTTTATTTTTTGAAAATAAATTTATTATGCATATATAATATTGAGCATGGATATCCTTTACAGAAAGGCACATGACTCCACTTATTAAAGCTGTGAAATACGTCAAAAGTATGAATTGAAAAATGCGGGAATTCACATAATTACCATATATTTCATTTTTTTTCTTTTTCTTTCCATATATGGGGGTCTCTTTGATCTTTCTTAATGGTTATCTTAGGACTTATCTCAACCGTTAGTAATTTTTTATATCAAATTTAATATTTTAATTTATAATTATATTGAATGGTTACTATGAGTTTATATTTCAACTTTGTAATGTGAATATTGGACTAAGAACCCAATTATGTTTATTGGCCGGATTAGAAGTGCATTTTAACTTCAAGTGAATCTATTTACAGTGTTCGATGTTCAAATTCCAGAAATGTTACTTGAAGAAAAGAAATAATTTTGGTTGAAAAAATTCAACTACCTAAAGCTATAGCAGAGCTTAAAATAATCTGTATATTAAAATGTGTTAGAAAATCAACCTGGTGCATTTCATTTCCTTAATTTCTTATCCCTTGTCATCCCCTTTCATGTGTAGCTCTAACAGCATTCCCTAGGATTTATTTCAATGATTAAAAAGTTTAAAAGAAAAACATTATAGAATCATCTGTCACACGTGTCATTGAAGCTATTCAAGCATTTCTAATGGTCTCCATTCAATCATGCATATAATATTAAGCATAGATATCCTTCATAGAAAAGCACACAACCCCACTTATTAAAACTGTGAAATATGTCAAAAATGTTCATAAAAAAACGCCTAAATTCAAATCTTTACCGTGTATTTCATTTTTTTTTTTTTTTGTGTTCTCTTTTTTCTTTTCCTTACATATATGGAGGTCTCATTGATCTTTCCTTACGCTTATCTTAAGACTTATCTCAACCGTTATTCCTCTTCTATATCAAATTTAATATTTTAACTTATAATTATATTTAATAGTTATTATGAGTTTATATATTTCAATTTTTTAATGTAAACATTGGACTAGGAATGCAGTTATGTTTAACTGGGCGAAGTAGAAGTGCATTTTGACTTCAAGTGAGTCATATGTACAGTGTTAGATGTTCAAATTCCAAAATTGTTACTTAAAAAAAAGAAATCATTTTTTTTATTTTTTTTTGTACCAAAAAAAAACCCAGCTAGCTAGTGCATTTCATTTTCCTTAATTTCTTATCCCCTTTTCATTCCTTTTCAGGTGTAGCTCTAATAGCTTTTCCTAAGGCTTATTTCAACGATGAAAAAAGATAAAAAGATAAAAAGAAAAGCAACATTGTAAAAAATCATCCCACCACACATATCTATTCAATCATTCTCACATTTTTTTACTAAAAAAAAAAAAGAAGAAGAACGCACAATATTTTATTTTTTGAAAATAAATTTATTATGCATATATAATATGTTTAGCATGTATATCCTTTACAGAAAGGCATACAATCCCACTTATTGAAGCTATTAAGTAGGGTTAAATGCATTTTACCCTTCTAAATTTTAGATCATGTGCAATTAAAATTAACTTTTTGAAAACGTACATTACAACACTATAAACTATTCAAATTGTGCAAAAAATCCTCTATTTTTCAAACAGTACATTACGATACCCTGAACTTTTTAAACTGTAGAAAAAATCCTCTAAAAATTTAAGTGATAGTAGGGTGTCGAGTTGTACACAATAAAAAAATTAGAGGGTTATTTGTACATAGTATTTATAGACAAGGTGTCTGATTGCACAAGTTATAAACTTCAGGGTGATTAAGTACACATCAATATTACCTTTATTAGTTGCCAAAATTATACTGAGAGGTGTTTTACACAGTTTGAAAATTTTAAGGTGTTGAGATACACATTTTGAAAAGACAGAATAAATTACACATGATCTAAAATTCAGGAGATAAAATATATTTATCGCTATTAAATATGTTAGAAATAGGCATTAAAGAAAATGCCTCAATTTCAGATGTTTACCATATATATTTCATTTTTTTTTAACTTCCATTTGGAGGTCTTTTAATTTGACCTTTTTTGACTCTTACCTCTATGATAGATTCTTTTCTATATCTATTGAAACGCTAGAAAGTTACACTCAGATATCATGGTGCACACAAGATATTGCATTGAAAGTTTTAAAAATTATATTTATTAAAAAGCAAATATTTATTCTATGGGAGGAAATGCTACCCACTAACCAAAGTTATGAAATTTTCAAGAACATAATTTTTTTTTCATTTCCATTTTCTTTCTCCTTTCATATGAAACTCTTTTTAGCTTGAACTTGGACCTATTTCAATCGGGGATCATCTCCTTTGTGAATAAACAAAATTGAAATAAACAAAGTAATAAATGGTGAGACTAAAAATTCATGAAATGTTTGAGAAATATGTATGTGTAATATTAACGCTCTTTAATTTTTTATTTTTATTATAAGTTTAGATAGCGAGGAAAGTTCACCCCATTTTATGGTTAAGATTATCTCTTGAATTATCAATCGCTTGCAAAGGTATCTATAGATCACTCGCTAACAAGAGAAACCTGAGATAACTACCCAATTTTTATTTTTTACTAAGTTCACTCTTAATAATAAATAAGATTTCTTTCATGAAAGATTTAAGGTACCAAAGTTTTTTGGATTATAACACAACTTTCTGATAATATTATTCACAACAATTAATGGTGTTGCTTTATTCTTCGGACAGGGAGTTATTATCTTTTCTTAATTAAGGGAACCCCAAAAAGGTCCTAGAGAGTTCCTGCAATGTACTCAATAGTCGATAGTCCAGCATCATCATCATGGGAACTGGTCAAATGAGTGTCAAACGTGAGTAGCCAAAGAAGCACACAATGATGTCACAGAGATAAAATGAAATGGAAAATCCTTAAACGTTACAATATGACGTAGTATTCAATACTAAATTTGTCATACAACAAATTAGCAGATTACACATGATAACAAAAGAGAAATGAAATATTGAAGAACTGTAGCAGAGTGGCATGGGGGGGAGAGAGAGAGAGAGAGAGAAAGCAGAGGAAACAGAGACGAAAAAGAAAGTGAGAGAATTTTTAGCAGCTCTGACAAAGCCACCATTTCATTCATTCATCCCTGTCACTGCCACCCTCCAACCTCTCTGGGGGCTAATGGTTATTGCATCTACAGCCGCCTCAGCTCTAATTCTCTTGTGGTCCTTCCTCTACAACTACACAATCTTGACCAGCTGATGACCATCTTCAATTCTCTGCTCATGTGTTTTCTTGTTCTTCTCTTTGTTTGTTTCTGGGTCACAACTGAAACTGATTGAGAAAGATGCACTTCTGTGAGAGCAGTTTCAGGTGGTGTTTCTTTCTTATCCTTCCTTAACTCATGACTTTTTCAGTGTAATATATATGCTTCATTTTTTCTTACTCAGGGTTGGTCAGAGATAGGACTCATCAGCCCCAATTGTTTTTGTGCTGTAATGTAACAATCTCTATATATCCCACACACTAATTTCATGATCCGTTGTCCCTTAATCCTCCCCCTCCACCTCAGATTAAGGTCTCTTCATTTTGGACTATGTCCACGTTGCACTCCAATACACAATCACTCAAATAAACAACATGCATTCACATTATCCTTCTCTCCATTCACCCCCTCAATGTTTCAATTCATTATTAAAATTTATTGAGGAGCGAGATTATTAGAGAATCCATTGTTTTTTTTAATGGTATCCTATTGAATTAATTCTAAATACTAGCAGATTTTGTTCAAAACTTTCTTAAATGAAATTTGACAGAGCTTAGTTGTAGTTTGGTATTTTCTGCTATTGGTGGTAGGTGGGAAAACATGCACAAGGTAATAATCGCCTTGGTTTTGGTCATTGTAGATTCTCACACACATCCCAGAGACACGTAGAGCTCATTATACAGCACCTTGCAAACTCTCACATACCTTTAACTCCAACTTTCCCTTTAGGCCCTGCATGCTCCCTCCAAGGCCAGAGCCAAAACACCAACCCCCCTGTTAGTATGTTCTTATAAATTCACATGTAAGTCCCTACCCACACACATACAAACACAAAAAGCCTCAGAAAAATTTGCAGAGAAAGCAAAAGGCCAAAGATATGGAGCAAGAAGGAGGTGGCAGAGGAGGTACCCTTGGAGATGGAGGAGACAAGAATCAGCCTCAGCAGGAGACGATGCAGCGAGGAGAAGCTCCTCAGGTTGAGGTTCAGGCAGAGGTTCAGCCTCAGCCTCCACCTCGGCTACCTCAGCAACCTGTGCAGTGTCCACGCTGTGACTCTCTCAACACAAAGTTCTGCTACTACAATAACTACAGCATGTCACAGCCCCGTTACTTCTGCAAGACCTGCAGGAGGTACTGGACCCATGGTGGAACCTTGAGGAATGTTCCTGTTGGTGGTGGTTGCCGCAAGGGGAAGCGTGGTGCTGGTGCCAAGAATTCTCCATCATCATCTTTTGAGAATTCTGCTTCTTCTTCCCACTCCAACCGGCAACAGCCACCATCTCAGGATCAGCTTCTTGTTGTTCAAGCACAGCCACCAAACCTGACACCTATGGTGGGGGTTAGAGAACCTCCTCCTTCCTTGGGGGTGGTCCCTTCTGTCACTCCCTTTTTTCAAGGTGGTCTTGGTGGATACCTGTCTTCTCTTGGAGTTGGAGGGATTCATCACTCACTTTCACTGAATCCATCACACCCTTTTGATCAGGCTCTGATGAACGCTGTTGGTGTTGGTGGTTCTAATCTGGGTGTTGTGTCTGGTTTCAATGGGGCAAATTCTCCTGGACCACTTCGCTCCTCTCAGTACTTCCAATTGGGAGGGGGAGAGAGGGATGTGGGGCCTCTGTATCTTCCTGCAGAACAACAAAGCTTGATTCCATCAACCATGGTTGCTAATAGCAGTGCTGGTGCTACTCACCGTGATTGGACTCACAGGTTCATCACTAATGCTGCTAACAATATTGGGGCCACTGATGGCTCTATGTGGAGCACTGTCAGCACCACTAATGTTAGTGGTAACTCTCAGAGGAATGTTGCTGCTGCTACCGGTTCTTCTTCTTCTTCTTCTTCTGCTTCTGCTTTGATGATGCCAAATCAGTGGCCTAATGTGCCAGGTTTTGGCCCTCCACCATCATCTTTCTGAGCTGGTTCTTGCAACCTTGGAATCCAGATATTGAGGTCATAGTCATAGTCCTGAGCAACAGTCAATTGGTCTTGTTTACCTGCAGCAGCTCCTCATCTGCTTTTTTTTTAATTACTTTTCAGCAGGTTGTATTCCGCTGAATGTGCAAAACATCAATCGGACAGTATAGTATTGAATTTGGATTAGCAGCCATACCATTTTGTTTGTCGAGTCATAGGTAAATGCATAAAGAGATTCTGGGTTGGGGGTTAGGGGTTAGGTTGTTGAGAAACTTTATATTATCATTTGATTATACATTTATCAGATGAAGGTTTAGTGAGCTTTTTTTTTTTTTGTAAAAAAAAGAAAACCATGTACCTTCCTATTCTTTGCCTTGCTCAGAGCGTACTGTGTTTTGATTTGTTAGTTTAAACTGAGTGAAAGTAAAGTTAATTGGCTAAGCAACGAGAATTAAAGAAACTTAGACTGAATGCATGCATAAAAGGTAGTCATGTCTTGGTTGAAAAAGTTGATGGAATGGTTACATATCGTGCATGTGGGTCACTGAGGATCCAAAACCCAAATTCTCTTGTATCAAGTCCCAATTTTGTTTTATCTGCAACAGTGTTAATTTTGTGCGCTTTAATATGGTGTTTTGCCTTTTGGCTCAGTATACCATACTCTCTCTATTAAAATAATTGTCAATTTGAATAAAGTTAAATATTAAAAAAATTAATATATCTAAATACAAATGAAGGGAGAAAATAATAAGAAAAATGTCAATCCTAGTCCTCCGAACTAATAGTGCATGGAAACAGTTACTTCTATTACGACGTTGTCAATTACACATTAAACGGCACACATGTGGCCTGCATGGGTTTCCCTAATTATGTGATCATTAACTAACCCACTGTCCTGTGGTTGTTTCAATTGTTTACTTCTTTTCCTTTTGACAGGGCCATACATGTTTCCAATCGACGGCTGATGCATGTATGACTAGACTGAGTGTTATATATAGGAGCAAGCTTACCCAAAACATATAACTTAGAGTACTATACATATGTCAAAATAATAATTAATGGTTCAGTTGATTGTCAGATTGTGCATAATGTTGAATTGGAATCCATTGTCATGTCTTATTACGTTGTAAATGTAACTATATGAAATTTAAATTTATATAAATTATTTGAATGGATGAAAAAATTATATGAGATAATTAAGACGAAGTTATGAAATTCTCATTTATATAAATTAGCATTGTACATGTAAGCTTTAATCGGTGCTTAGAGGCAAAAGTAGCTAAGTGATGGAGTGACCAAAACGTACGATATGCAGGGGTTCGTGGGTTGTATGAGTTGTGGTTTTCGAGTATAGCAAATCTTTGGTCTGCCATAAAGATATCTCCGAACAGAGAATATAGAAGCAGCGAATCATCTACAGATAACTCCCACTTTTGTGTATCGTACCTCACAGAGAATATGAGTCGTGCTTTTCAGTTTTTATTTTTATTTAATATCTTTTTATAAAATCTTAAAAACTGAAAATTGAAATGAAACTGGAGCCCAGAACTTTTCACAGGAGAATGCATCAGGCACTTACTATTCAGTGGGCTTATCTAAATGGTATCATAGGTGCATCGTAGAATTGGCCAATGGTGCATCGTATAATTGGCCTTATTTCATTTCGAATTTTGTATGTTAGGGGCTGCAATGGTGCATGACTCGTATCTGCCTAGACAATCAATAACTACTGCCATTGTGGGAATCACAACACAACGAGGGGAAAAAAAAATTCACCGCCATCGGGGAAGTGTTTTTTGGGTCAATATATGCCAAGTGATTAAACCATGTCTAGTAAATTTATGATACATTTTGAATAAAAAAATTATGATATACTCTATGTTTGTGAGTCGTTTATTATGACACTAACCAATTTGGCATAAATGTTGTCCCATCCCCTCAATTCGATGGATTGTTTTTTCACGTAAATGGGAATGAGTTTGACGGGTAACTGTGACATATTTATTTATCTACTGATACAACACAAAATAACCAGTTAATTTGCTAGCAATATTAGTAATAGTCAATTAGTTTATTAGAAATACTAATTGGGTCTTTGGACACTTTAAATTTGTTATTATATTATCGTTTGATGACGTTTAATGATCTAGTGGCATTATCTTGACATAATTGAAAAATCATACATTAGAATACTCTGTTTCATTATGTCTAGGAACCTAATTATAAACATTTATAAATTCAAATATCTACTTACAAATTTTTAAAATATTGGGATTTATTTGGATTTTTCCCAAAATAATTAGGGATTTGTAGAATTTTTTTAATTAGAGAGGCCTACAAAATAATTTAATCTTTTATATATATATATATATATATATATATATATATATATATATATATATATATATATATATATATATATATATACACAAAACAACTTAAATGAATAAATTAAAACTAATTAGTCTTAGATGCCTTGGTGAAGGATAAAGAAAAATAGATTGCGTTATACTCATCCTGAGGGTCAAGAGCAATATTGTCTACGCAGTTTTAAATAACAAGGAATCCTAACGTTGATCAATAACCCCCGTCAAAACAAAAAAAAATGTCGATCAATATAAGATTATCGTAAAAGAACACCGAGTATCAATTTATTTCCAATGTTGAGATTATTAATCGAAAGGGTATATCATAGCTAGTAACTAGTCAATAGAGATCTTGAAGATTTAATAATATTAATGACAATACCTTTGTCATAGACTTAAAAAAGGCCGAAGCATCGTGATTAATGTGTAGCTCAAACATGATCGACGCCAATAGTATTTTGTTTTCTGGTTTGTGGTTTGCGGTTTCGAACATAGTAAATTATGCTATTGAAGGAACTATTAATCAAGCTTAAATCAACGCCGAGTATTAACTAATTTCTAAAATGAAGATAGATTATCTTGGGGATAATTTGTGGATGGTAATAATTATTCAAGATTTACTGTATTTATGTTTTGACACATATAAAATAACATTTATCGAATTTAATTAAAATAAATCTGTTTATTTTTGTTATTATACTAATTAATTTGAGATTTCTTCCTCATATGATTGGATATAATTTTAACCAATTATATATATAAAATTATACGCGAGTTATCAGTGAATCAGGATGAAAGGCAAAAAAAAAAAATGTGTGGACTATGCTAATAAAATTGGAGTAAAATTAAAAGTGGTCTGATTTAGCCCGATTCAATTAGGCTTGCCCAAATGGGCCTAATGTGATTTGGGCTAGGCTAATCTAATGGCCCAATTGAATCAGTAATAGTTTTTGAGGCTTAAATTTTATTCCTCAAATCATTATCTCAGTAATAGTTTCAGCCATTACATTTAAAGTCATATCAAACATAGCACCATGAGTTAGTTTTAGACAAGGTAGTGAAAATTGAACTGAATATTGAACTGGTCAGAATAAGGGTTCAAAGGTTCAATCAGGGTCTAATCAGAATATAATCAGTATATAATAAAATATGTATTTATATAAATATATAAAAATATAAAATAAAATATATGTCATAAATAACTAAAAGTTAAATTAAGCATCAACAAAATTTATAGAATATAACAAAATTCATCTCTTAATCAAAATAAACATTATCCATATGGATCAAATCTCTCAAGTTACTAATTTTCATACCAGAAAAGAAAAAGAATTAGAAAAAAAAAGAGATTTTGGGTTTTTATTAAAATTATCCAAAATGATGTCATTTTGCATCATTTTTATTAAAAAAAAAACCAGTATGACCAGGCCGGATCGATTGCCCGTTTACAGGTTCCCAGCCGATTCAAACTGGTTCTTTCCTAGCTAATTTCGAGGGCCAATTCAGACTGAATAGTAGGCTGATTCTCGGTTTAACTGGTTCAATCCGGTTTTCTGAAGATTGGTTTTTGGTGAATGGAACAAAGACGCAAGGGAAGACAACTGCTATTGCTTATCTGTGTGTACCACAATACCGTATACTCTGTTTATCTCGTAGCAGTGGACTCGATGCTAGAAATTAGTAGTCTGTATGTGAGAAACAATAGAAGGTCCATGCTGCTTGTCTGCGTCTTTGTGAAAACACAATAATGAGGTGTAGATTCTACCTTAAATTATCTTAATAAGGTATACAAGTTTTATCATAGTGTATTATAAATGTACTAAAATGATTTTTGTAAAATATAACTTTATGCACATATAACACGAAAGTGAAAAAAGAAGAAGAAGAATGCATTAGTCAATGTAAGAAAAAAACAGAGGGAAAAAGATGAAAAAAAATAATTTTGATAGGGTATAAATTCAGATTTTTAGGTCAGTGATAAGTAATATAACGGTATATAATTTTTGCCAGCCTATACTTTGCTTAACAAATTCTCGGTGAGGTTAGAAAAAACAGGAACAAACAATTCAAGCTATAAACTCAAACAATTCATCAGTTGAATCGGGTCTTACTCTTAATTAATTAGAAATACTAAAAAACACATTTCTGATTGAGTTAAGCAGACTTTATCATTTTGATCACCACAGATTTCGCTCCTCTAATATGATACCCACCTTACATTGGACGAGTGAAATCTGTGGTTTTATATATATATATATATATAAAAGTGGGTAATAATATTTTGGAAATTGTCCATTTCTAATTATTTTAAAATATAATTCACAATTATTATTTATTAATTATTGATTAAGTTTTTCACGAGTTATATGAGTTGAACCCAGTCAATTTTCATTTATCATAAAAGGGAGGGAATTTCAAAAGAATAAATAAATAAATAAATAATCGAAAACAAGTTATACAAAAGTTTAAAATGGTTATAATCCATTTTTAAAAAATCTCTCTCATTAACTCGGAGTAGGTTTTGGATGGTACATATGTGAGACGAGGAATGAAGTTTCCCTTTATATTGTTTTGTTATAAAGTAGTGTTAACCATAATGTCAATGGAGAATTAATTCTAAGTTGTTTGATTGGAATCCATGTCGCTTGTATAAAAAGAGCATGTGGGAGTGACGAACCTTCTTCATCTCTTCCCCACACTTTACACCTTTGCTCATGATCCATCCCTATATGTAGTCTATTATTATATTGAAGCAGTCTTTACATAAAGCTGTTAGTGACACATGCATGGAGGAACAATCCAGTGTCTGGCTTTATCACCACAATCTACTTCAGCATGATTTTTATGTATATAGGTGCATGTGTGCGACTGTTATCTTTTTTCTCATTTGCTGTGTGAGAATGTATCATTAGCAACTTAGCATGCATGAACTAGTGGTGGACCCATATGCCATCAAATCAATGTCCCTTGACTCGTCACCCTTCACCCATTCCTGCAGCTTGGATCATTTTATCTGGTGAGCTCAGATCAGCCTTTTGCCAAGAAGTGATTAAAGGGCAGGCAATTGGCTTCGCGGACATTTTTTTCAGAAAAAAGAAGAAGAAAAAAGTGTGTTAAAGGGATATATTTATTATATATATAAGATTAATTTATTCAATTTTGATACTTATTTAGTGAATTATACTGATATTTCTTGAGATTTAGGTAAGATGTATTTGTTTTAAATTTTAAAAAAGTGATTATTGTAGCATAAATTTTATATATAATTAAAAAAATATAAAATTAATTTTTTCAAAAGGTATTCTTAACTGCTATAAAAAGTTAAAAACCAATTTTTTAATAAATTATTATTATTTTTAAAAAGTCATCTAGATATATGGAGAGTAATTTTTTGGACCTCAAAGAATATCATCCAAACACGCCTTTAATATAATTATACTTAATACTTCTTGATTTACAAAATATTGTCATTAGAAATCTCTAAGGTCGAAAACTACAGCTGTCTCCCCAATAATTAATTGTTCATTAATTTAAGTTAAAAAAATGATATGGACATGATAATTAGTGGTGGTATTATTATAACATTTTAATAATATTTAACATATAGATCGACTAGCTACCCTTTTTTAATCACGGGTTATAATTATAAACTCTATTCTCAAATGAAAAAAAATGATATTTTAGTTAATTTAAGTGTTAAATATTGTTCAAATATTAAAATTTTATCATTAATTATTATATGCATGTATTACGTAATGTATTTTTCATCACATAAGTTGATAAACTAGTAATTGCAAAAGATGACTGTGTGTATGTTTTAGTGAATTTACGGGACCTCTACAATTGTGCAAATAAAGGAGTATTATGTGTAATAATTACATTAACCTTAAGGAGAGTTCAATATTATTAGCCATATTTATTATATTTAAGCAAATTTATAATTTTAAAATTTGTAAAAGTAAAAAATTAATAGTAAAATTGAATATGTGAAATGACACATTAACCTGAGAATATGCGAAATGACACATTGAACCTGCTTCGCAAGTGACATATAGTAATTATATATCCTGCTGGTAACTACACTCCAATTTCCCCTCGGTCTATAACTAATTAATTTCGTTGAAAGTTACTTTGACGAGCAATAAGGATTGAGATGGTAATGAGTGAACTTAGTTCTTAATTTGATCTGGAGCTATAATTATAATCACAAAAATTTTAATCATAATTCAATAAATAAAAAAATTTCAATCAGCTCAGTCAACCGAATTTATTATATGAAGATTAATATATATCTCGTATAAGGTCGCTTCCTCATAAATAGCTGTTCTTATGAATAAAGCCCAAAACACCGACAACTTGTTGGGATCATCATGGGCTAATAGAATATATGCATAGATAATTACCTGACAAATTAGCCACATATTCCTCCGTCGGTTAAGGCTCATTCAGACAAAAATGTTTCTAAGTAAAACAAGATCCAATCTCTTTTACCCAAAGAAAACAATGATCAATCTTTTTGTTTTCGTGGTTGATCAATATTTTTCTACTCGACTATCGATCTATATATTCAATCTTGAATTTGTTTATCTATATGGAATATGGTGATTCTGGGTGAGATTCTTCTTCCCGAATGGTTAATCTTGAGTTGCAGTTTTCTTTTGGCTTTCACCACATTGTATTATCTGGAAAAGAAGGGGAAAAAATAAAAAACTGCTACTCAATTGAAACTTCAAGACGAGAGAGTGGAACATAGCACAGCTAGGAAATGTAATGCTTGAACATTCCGCGAATTTAATTTTAATTATTCATATCGTATTAGAAGGATGAGAACAACATTGAAGATTTCTCAAACAGAATAATAATATATTTCCATGTTACATTTTTATTTATAATACATTTATCACAAATAGTCTTGAATTTACATGTTAAGTTGATACTGGTTTGAATAAACATAATCAAATACATCTATTTAATATTCAGATTTTTTCCAATTTAATAAACGTACATTTTAAAAGAATTTAATTTCTATATGCATCTATAGTATAAAATAACAATTTTACATTATCAATCATCAAAATATGGAAAATCATGGTGAGTGGTTATGATTGATAATAGATAGTTATTTTCTATGATTTGTCACTTTAATATTTTTTTTGTTGACAGTATAAAAGTTTAACACTATTCGTGTATACAAATTAAGTTAATTTAAAAATAAATTTATTGAATGAAGTTTCTCCAATATCCTTATAAAATTTAAGGGTACTACTCTCTTTAATTATTTCCTACTAAAAAGTAAAATAACAATCAATGATTAAATCACAGTCATAACATACAAAATGGTATCAATTCCTTATGAATGAAAAAAAATTCATTTTCGAATTAATGTGATAACTTTAAAAAATTCTTCAATCAATCAAATAATAATACAATCTAAGCATTCTAGTTTTCATAATTACTAAATGGTAACTTATTATTTATACGAGACAATAAAATAACCACTCGGGAGAATGATTGATGAATTACATAAAAGTAAGTTATTTAATCTTTTTTCTTCAATAATTAAAAATGATTGGCTCCCAAAAGAGAAAGATAACGATAACACCCAATGTATAAAGGCACCCAAACGACAAAAATAGTGAAATCTTCACCAAAACACAACAGAACAAAAACACAAGCAGGCTATCATCGATGCATGAAAAAAATTAAAGAAACTAAAACTAGCTCATGATAAAACGGATGCACATACAACAGTAGCCTAACCCATCACAAAGGCAGTGTCATGGAACCGATCGAACAAACCATTACCGGCTCCAAAACGATGTTCAGGAGAAGAAGTGGGACCCGCACAAGACAGGGCAAAACCCATGAAAGAGAAACCACATCCATTGCAAAGAGACACAGCTTGGCTCAACAATGGTAGTGGGTTTGGTTCAGCATAAAAAATTTATTTATAATTTTATATAAATTTTATCCTTATTTTCATTCTTTACCCTAGCATACCCCTAAGAAAGGAGCCATGGGCCACCCTTGCCGGAAACTACACAGGGATCACCACCGACCCTATAGCCGCAGGCAAACAACAAATATGTGGGCCACAACAATAACAGAAAAGCACCATAGGCCAATTAAGATGCATTGTTAAACATTTCCTACTATTATTTCGTTGCACAGTAAAATCCATAGAATTTCTCCATATCGCAGGCGAGAAACTATCTTTTTTGTCATTCAGTTGAGATGAATTTTAATATAGTATGATCCACGACTTAAGAAAATTCAACCCCATGCATGGATATCATTAAACAGATTTATGAGTTTAATTTTAATTTATTAATAATATCATTTTTTGTATACAATTATGATGGGAAAAGTTTTATATACTCCACTTTCGTATGCATAAGAGAATTTGATTACGTGACAGCATAAGAGAATTTGATTACGTGATAATGTGAAAAAATTTACACTCTTAATATATTTAAATTAATTTCATAATATATTGATCAATTTAATTAATGGTCAACATTTCGTATAAAAAGTACAGAAAACAATACTAATATTTTACTGTTTCATTTCAGGTGTTAGATTTGATTAATTTACATATTACTTTATATAACTCGATCATATAAATGGACAAATATAGTAAGCATTGACTTATTAAAGAGAGGCATCCTAAAATCCAAAACAGAAAAATAAATAAATAAAAAGGGAATGTGGTGGTGGTGGGAGAACTTATTCGATCCTTTATCTTTAGCCGAAAGAAGAAGGCAAATTAATGAATTATTCCACCATACATATTTCAACTTAGTTTTGACTTAGTTTCCTACAAAACATTTTCAAACATTCTCTTGATATTTATTTATTTATTTACTTTTTGGATTCCTCGTGACTAAAGTTTTTGCAGTTTGACGCTATCATACGAACAAAATTAAGCCTTCACTCACGAATACTTTGTCCTGGCTTAGTTGCTGTCTTCCTCTGAAAAACGAAAGTTGTGATTGTGACGAAATATCTCATGCATACAACTACTGCTCGTGTCTGGTTTGTGATTAGTTGTCATCTTTCTATTTGGCTTCCATCGAGAATGATTTTGGTGGAGGATCCTTCTTATCTAAAATAATATTTACCCAAATTATTGTTAATGAATGTGGTGGGTGGGAGACAACGGCATGGACTATGTTGAGGAAAATATTGTTATTTTAGACAATCGTTTTTCAATGGCACCAAAATACAATTTATTCTATGCCTTGTATTATTATATTAGATGTTAGATTATGCTTGTTGAAAACAAGGAGAAGAAGTTATTGCGGTCATCAATTAAGTCAAAAGTGGAAATTGACATTGTCAATTATAAACCATGCACGCCGATTAAATTAAGTCTTATTTTTTGAGACACCAGAAAGCTGATTAAGTCTGTTACTACTAATAGATAGGTTCAAAGTTCCAATTAATTAAAACGAAAACCGAATTTAGTAAGGCTTATTTAAATTAGTTTTCATGTTTTTCATTTGGGTATTGGCAACTTTTGAAGGAAACAAAATATATGAGTTTAATTTTGATACTTTAATAATTTTCATACATTGTCAAAATAGCATAACAAAGTTGGCTTGCACCATATTATTTTAAAAATTATTTATATAGAATAATTTAATTAAATAATTATATAAAAAAAATTTATACTGACAATATTTTTGAATTAAATCCAAAAAATATTAATGACTCTTGCCTTTATTTTCACTTTACAGGTTATCATGTGCTCTACGCGCACATGCGAAAAATTATGCAGAGAGGAGCATATAATTTTTTATTATTTGCAAGAAATCTCTTTTTGCCTATACTGTATATTAGTATCTAGAGTGTATTGGACTTCTATTAACATGGCTTGAACCTAGTCGACTCTATGGATTAAAGCTCTTCCCTTATTAGTATTCATAACATGCGAATTTGATATCTTATTTAAAGGGAAAGTGTCAAATTACTCGGATCAACTAAACAGTGATATTTGCAAATAATTTATAAATCAAAGGAAAATAAAATATTTTATTTGAAAAACAATAAAATAAAATAAAATATACATTTTCCCTATTCCATTTCAGTGCGAGGACTGCTTTCTTGGTGAATATAGAATTATTCTTTTTGTTTTTTATCAGGAATGAATACTATTATTTAATTTTTTGGTCAAGGGAGTGAATACAATTATTGTCATTATTATTATTATTATTTGGTCGAAAGTGAATATAATTATTCAATTTTCGTTTGGTCAGCACAAGTATTCAAATTGTATGGATTTACAAGCCTCAGCCAACAAGGCTATAAGCCCATTCAAGGTGGGAGTTGGGCTTAGGCCCTAAAAACTGAAAGCCCGTGTGTGTGTATATATATATATATATATATATAAATAATATGTAGCATCTTCCCACTTGCTGCACATGAGGAGTTCATAGTTCATACCCCAGAAAACTCAAATAGGGAATTGACCGAGAAAGAAAAAATGACATGTGGAGAGGGTTCCAACAATTTCGTCGATCACTCGGATGGCTGGACAAACCAATTAAACAAACAAATAAATAAATAAAAGAATACCAGGGGATACCGCACTTTTTCACCTTAAATCTTTGCGTATACTTGCATTATGCATATTTGGAAAAATATATAGAATGGGGTAACTTAGTTAACTAATACTTATGATAATTCTTATTTAATGCATCCAAATCGGTTATCCCTACATATGATGCTTTTCATGATTGTCATGATTTTTCACATAACTTTTAAAAGCTGTAATACATATGTCCATAGAGTAAATGAATGCATTTGCCATTGAAAACAACAGTTATTAGACATTCAGACTCTAATATTTATTCAATTTATTAGCGTGGATTCCCGCCCGAAGATAATGAAAATGTTATATATAGTCTTTAAATATTAGCTTTCATAACAGTTTTGAACCGATCGAATAAACATCCACAACTTGGTATATATATAAGGTTGTATTGAGTTTTTTTTTTTTTCTTCCAAATTCATATCATATATTCTGATGTACATAAGTGACTACACTAAAAGTTGTAAAAATATTCTAGCTAGATTAACTGTACTGCATCCAGTATCAATTATATTGAAATAACACCATGTCCGATTTGGAAACCTAATAATAAACTGGGCAATAAAATTTTAAAATGATTTTTTTTTCATTCAATTAATATACAGTTAATTAATTTTACAAGGGTTTCTGAAAATAGTCAATATGTGCTACTACCTGTTAAGATGTCAACTGAGGGGCCGCATAAAACAGTAAGAGTAGGTTTCTGAGATCTGAACCCGAGTTTAACTTGTATTAGAGATAATTGATAATTGATGTTTTCGTGGACAACGTAACTCCCTTGAACCGATGGCTTGATTTCTCAAGAACGTAGTTACTGTTTGTAGAAATTAGCTCATGAAAAAGTGCCTACCCCATGTATGGTCAAAGATTACCTGGGGTGGAGAGGCAGACGGATCTCAATTTTTCTGCCTGCGAAAATGGAGGATTAATAAGCACTAAGAAGGAAAACACAAAGTTCCACCTAAGCCTAACTACCAGAGGTTCTTTCTTCTTCTAAAAAGGACAACACATTCTCACCCTTGATCTCTTCTAGAAAGGGTCCTACTACTTCTCTGATTTCCAAAACTATTTGAATTGTATAACATCTACTTGAATGAAGAATTGTCCTTGTGAAGGAAGATACAAAATTGTTTTCTTAATTACTAATAGCCTCTTTGCTTTATTACCTTGTGAGAATGGCAAACTATGCGTTTGACCAACTTATATAAAAACATACTTTTTTTATGGGGCATCTCAAATGGTGTGCGGCCACTAAAATAAATAAGTTATTAGTGGAAAGGATGGTGCACATGTTGGAGTTTCGGATATGAGAATAGATTCAATCCAATCAATTTGCACTAATACATAAAATAGACCAAAAGAAAAAAAATATATCTGTATATAGGTTATGCACGTTAAGATCAAACATTTGAAAGAGATAAAAGATTAAAAAAAAGCCCATACTCCATCTATCATTTCTTGTTACTCTTGATCTTTGGGATTACTCTTAATATCTCCAATTTACGTGTGCAAATAATACTATGAAAAAAAGTAACGAGAGGACAATATATAATTACATATGCATGTATATTATCATCCTTTAAATTTAATTTTGATACACCGATAATAATATAAAAGTCATTTAATCAAATCTTTTCTTTTATATGACTTTTTGAATAATGAAAGTGAAAAGTAACCATATTTATTAATATGTTATCACATGTATGATTGAATGAACGTACAAAATATTTTTATATATACCGTCAGAACATTCCAATTAAATCCTTAATTAGAGAAAAGAGATATTTCAAGAAAGTGGGAAAGAAGAGAAATTTTAGTGTGAAAGGAATTCGCATGCTCCTATGCATAGTCTAAAGTTTGAAAGCTATGTATATTCTCACTTAGTAGTTACTAACTTTGTTTTTATCATTCTTGGTTCTAGATCACCTGAATGAGATATAGACGAAATGTGCCCTCTCACTATAGGACAGCATGAGTCCAGATCCTGCTTAAGTTACAATTGCGTGCAGGATATATATATTAGCCAGATTCCCTTGGCCATCTTGCAGTCACGTACCATAACAGCATGCTCATTTGTTTTCAAATTTAGTAGTCTAAAGTAGATGCTCATTTGTTTTCAATGCGAAGTCTCTAAAATACATAAATACCATGTAAATGAAAGCAGCAATAATATTCTTTGCAAGGACCATTTATAGTTTCTTAGAATCACCAAAGACGAATTGCAACAAAGTTGAACATACACGAACCAAATTAAACACCACCATACATTAATCACCCAAACCAAAGTAAATATTCTCCCTCCCTTGTATACCATTACAATTTATACCCAATATTCCCCATTTCCCATCTATCCAAAACAAATCGTGGCAAAGTTAACAAAAATGAAACCAATATCAATTCCTTCCTCTAAAGACAGCACTAGCAGCTAGCATATACCAGTAAATCCCCTACCCCACCTAGCATATCACAACACATTAGAGAGTAAGAAAGAATAACATATGTCACTGCATATATACATAACGAGATGAAATTCCAACTTACTCAAGTAACACTAGGGTGGTAGCAGCCACAGTGAGATAGATGATGAGACAAGAGGATCCGAGGCTCATCTCCGCGCAATATATGCAATAATTCTCAGCCCTTGACACAATAAAACCAACAGGCTGAAGAGATCATATAACATTTTGCAGGTTGCAGCTGACATGATCGCTCCGATCCAAACCCCCTTTCACCTTAATTTTATACCTTTTCCCATTTTTCTCACAAGTATCTTTTTCCTTCCTTTTTTTTCCCCATAATTATATTCTTAATGTAAGTAAACCCAATCCATTTTGAAACAAAAGAAAACAAACAAAAAAGTAGGAGTAATAAGACAGAAGCCTGATCATCATCATCAGTACTCTTAGAAAACAAAAGGACCAAAAGATATGACCTTAAACGAAGGGGAGAGACAAATTTGATAACCATATATGCTCTTAGCTTCTTCTTCAGGCTTGTATTATTTCCTAGATAAGAGAAGTGACTGATGGACCAATATTATTAGCTTGATCGTTCCAAGCACCCAAAGCTGTTGTTGAATTCCAATAAAGGGAATTAGGATCGGACAAGCACGCCACATGCTCGATCTGGTTTTGGCAATTAGCAGCAGCAGCAGTAGTACCATTATTCCACAGCTCCAACCTGTTCTGTCCTAATTCTACTTTCACGTCTTTCGAAGCCACTACCATCCCTGCACCCTCACCGCTATGATCATCACTTGCCATTTGCAACTGCTCTAGTGGGGCTACTAATCCCTGAAAAGTAGTGTTGCCACCTGGACCATTTTTCACACCACCACCATTGATGAGCTTTTGTTGCATCATCAGAGTAGAGCCCAACAGTGAAGAATTAGGCATCATAACTGGAGGAGGAGAAGCAGTAGTTGATGTACAAGTTGAAGATGAAGAACTGAAGATGGAACCATAGCTTGAAAGAAGCGTGTTATTATTATCTGAAGTTAATCCATTCCTGTAACCGCTATTATCACCTGCTTCAATGGACATAACCCCGGACGAAAAACCTAACCCAAGTGCACTCAGCCGAGGCTGAAGATCAAATCCAGAACTTGAGATTCTTGAATTGAACCTTGAAATAAAGGGAAGATTCACATCACAAGGGTTGCTAGCTAGCCCATAAAACAAAGGGTTGATGTGATTTGAAGTTGAAGCAGCATCGATCTGGGGTTGTGGAGCTGAAGAAGGAGAACAAGAAGAAGAAGAAGCAGTATCAATTGTTGTCGGACGCTTCACACGCTTGTTTTTTCTGCATCCGCCACCAACGGGAACGTTCCTTAAGGTTCCACCTCGTGTCCAATAACGCTTGCAGGCTTTGCAGAAGTGCCTTGGCTGAGACAAGCTGTAGTTGTTGTAGTAGCAGAACTTTGTGTTTGATGAGTCGCAGCGAGGGCACTTGAGGGCTTGTTGTTGCTGCTGAAGAAGCTCTTGACCTGGTTTTTCCATTACCCTACTACCAGAGGAAGCCATTGAGTTTGAGACTTTATGATCATCTATCTGAGTACTCTACACCAAGTGAAAAGGAGAATGAGAGGCAAAAAAACAAAATGGGAATAAAAAATGAGAATAGAAAGAAATTGAGGAATAAAGAGATCCAGTTTAAGGTGGCGTTTCTAGGTTATGATAACAACATGGTGTACATATTCTCTTCCAAGAGAAAAACAACAAAATTGGGTTGGTCATGTATTTGTCTAATAATTGATTGTGCTTTGTGAGTGTGTGTGAGTGTGTGTGTGAGAGAGAGAGAGAGAGAGAGAAATGAATAACCTGTGGCAATTGGTTAGTACTAGTTGGAGGGGTGACTACTGCCATTCTCTCACAGTTACCCAACATTTGCAGTGCTCTCAAAGGAATCCTTTGAAACAAAGAGTAAGCAGACAAATCAAGAGCAGGTGTGGCGAAGTACGGGATGAGTCTCGCTTGATGGGTTTCAAATACTATGCGAATTGTTTGTGGCTGACAGAGTGATTGAGGAGGCTGATAAATTGAAATTAAGGGTCAGCGTAAACATTATTAATTATATATATATATTTAGATATAATAAATTTTGTGTAGTTCACGTGACGGGCCTGATTTAAATTCGAATTGGGATGATTATAATAATGGAATCGGAATACTGAAAGGAATATAAGAATGACATTCGAAATCCAAGAAGAGGACACAGGTAAAGCAGAATTGGGTATGAATCTTGAGTGGTTCAAGAACGAGAAGCCACAACAACATATATATATATATATATATATATATCCGGTCAATTAATTATATACTTCTGTAGGTAAGATATTTTTGATTAATAGATGATTGAATCAAATATTTTTATTGATATGATAATATTTAATTAAAAAATTTTATCGAGAAATATCATACACTTTCTTAATAAAATATGGATTTATCTAATCATAAAAAGGAAATATTTACATTGAAAAAAAAAAGAGACTTTATGTTTTCAAAGATATGAAGTTATAATAAAGTTTTAAAACTTAATTTTTTTACTGATCTTAATTGAGGGCATTGTATAGCAAAATATATATATATATATATATATATATATATGAGTGAAGATTCATTTACTTCTAAGAGTAAATATTGGTATACTTACTTCATTTAATATCTTTCTTTTAGTATAAATTGCATTAATCTAACCGTTGAATTTAAAGTTTCTATTAAGGAGATTAAACATATAAAGTTTTATATAATTTAAAAATGATTTGATAACTTATCATTTCATTTTATTTTGACAGATAACATATTTTTAAAAATACAAATAAATATCGATTAATAGATTACATGATTGTTGTTGACTAATTTTTTTAAAATTTAACAAACTTGATTTTCAATATAATATAAACCAACGGTCGAATTGATTAAATTTAATGTGCATGAAAAGTTATAAAATAAAATAAGTGTATAAGACTTATTACTCCTAAAATAAATAAATTCTAACTCTATATATACATACACACACGCCCTATATTTCCTAGCATTACTACGTAACATTCCTTTGTATTCCTACAGAGAGAGAGAGAATCAGATGAACAGGAACGAAGAGAGAATCCCTAAGAGCTCAACGCCCAATGCAGTATACAACCAGCAAATCCCACTTGAACTTTGGTCTAATAATTAATTACTGTAGAAACTTACCTCGATAATACAGCAATTTTTAATGTATTGAATACAGTTCTATTTCTGGTTGGTCAAGGTCAAATCTCAATACTTGACCAAATATGTGAGACAATATGCAATTTACATTAATAACCATATATGTGTATCGATAGATAAGTACATAAACATGAGTATATATTAAGCAACAAAGATGCTCTCTATCTCTTTCACACGGAACTATATATAAGGGTGGGACAAATTAAGAAATCATAGCATGGTAAGGAACATAAAAAGTGAGAATTGAACTGTATATTTGCGCTATTATGGACTGAAAGTTCCAAATGAAAGGGACAAAAAGCCACCATGTGGATGTCTATATCTCTCGACTCGAGCACAGGATGACCACGCTTTAGTGCAAATCACACCAAAAAAAAAAAATATTTATACTTACTGTTTATAAAATATTATATTAATATATTTTTATTTATTATTAAAAGAAATATAGACTCTATTTAATTTTTTATTCACATGATAGAAATATATCAATATAATATCTCATAAAATATGAATATAAATAATATTATTCTAATAACATAATGCTAAGCTAGCTAGCTTGTTCCATCCATACGACCACACATGTACATTGGCCACGATTATTTTCGTTTTCCTTTATTTTTTTTTAAATTAATCAAAGACAATAAACCGTTAATGGGGTGTCAGAGAGAGGGACAGAAAGGGGGAATAGATGAAGCCTTGAGGTGCAGAACCATGTGGTGGGCAGCTCAGCTTAGAGGGAAAAAAATAAAAGAAGGAAAAAGCAAAGCGCAGATGGGGAACAAACGGATTTTGTATTCTCCCAAGGGATCTTCTACCCCTCTTTACTTCCCATCATTATTCTTTAATTTAAACCTTGATTTTTTCTGTTATTATGAAAATGTCAGCCATATAATGATTAAAAAATAAAATAAATGTAAAAACATTCAATTAAATATGATTTATTATTAGTCTCTCATCACAAAGAAACTTAAGTGAATTTGGACAACTATTATCTTAACCAATCCAGTAGTCCAGATCAGTCATTGTGGATCATGATTTGATTTAAGTGTTATTATTATAATTAGTTTTTTTTTTATGAGAGCCATAAAAGGTTTAACCCAGGTAATCAATGGTATCCATGGCAATTTCATGAGCATCTTAATTTTAAGGAGTGTTTGGCTACCTTCAAAAATCAAATTTTTAGATATAAAATGTTTTGTTATTATCCCTTAAATGTTTAAAAAATAATTTATTTGGTAATTTTGTAAGAATAATTTGACCGGTATGATTGTTATTAAGAAGCTCTCTTAATGATTATTTTATCTAAGATTTGTACAAGGGTGTAGTTCACTTAAAATTGCATCCAAATTAATTTGTTGGTTAGCAACTTTGTTTTAGTTTAAAATTCATCAAACTCTCCCTTTTTTAATTCTATTTTTCTATTTTTCAAGTTTAATTTATGATAAAATTAACCATGATGAGAAACTCATTGTGTCAAGAACTTTCAACACTGAATTTAAGCTTAAAATGCCTTGGAACCAAAAAAAATTTGTTTTAATCTGTCCTAGTTTCCTGTCTAGACCCATATCCCCACACACATAACAAAATCTCTCTTCTCTTTAATCTGGTCACGAATCTCTCGTCCCTTGTATGTTTCAAATTTATGGCAGGTATCTCCTTTCATCTTTGTAGGGGGCGAGCATTTGAAATCTCAAACATCATGGAACGAACACGATATCACTTTGGTTTCAGGTGTGGTTCGTAGGGACGAAATCTATCAACTAATCCAAGCCTCCAACCACACAAGGTATACCTCATCCATCTCCCATAAATAACGTAGTATGGACTGGCCTAGACAAGTCTATCTCCACCCAAATATTAAATGGCTGATTAGTTTTAGTTTTTAGTTTACAGGTTTCAATAATTTGTGAAAAAAAAACTAATAAATGGAATTTATAGTTTTTAGAATTTTCAGTATTTCCTTCACAAAATTTAAAAAACTGAAAACTAGAAATTGAAATCAAGCAAATCCTTGCTTGGTTTCAATTTTTAGTTTTCATTTTCAGTTTTCTAATTTTTAGAAATTTATGAAGGTAAAACTAAAACTAGAAATGAAAACTGAAAGTTAAAATTTATAGATTTCAAAACTTTCATTATTTCCTTCACCAAATCTAAAAAACTGAAAATAAAAAATAAAAACTAAAAACTGAAATAAAACGTACCCTAAATTCTCTCACTTGTTTCTATCCCCTCCGATGAAAACAAGAACAATTTTAAAGTAATGAGTTTATGTAACTAGTTTTACTTTAGTTGTATTATTTCAAATTAAATTTGAAAGATGCTGTCAAACACTCATTAGACTCTTTGTAGATTGTTTACATTTAGGTTTGAAAACTTTAATTACTCAACGACAATCAATGTAGAAAGTGAGTGGCGTGTTTGTTACAATGTGATATACTAACAACAAACATGGAGGCTAGGAGAGCGGAGAGAGTGACCGAGTGAGGAAGACAATCTAGGAAATGACATGAGTCAATCAAGATTTAAGAGCCTTAGATAAGCGCAAGTGAATGAAAATCAATCAAACCAGTCAATAACTCGACGGGGAGATTTATTTGAAATTAAATAATTTAATTAATTAGATTAAAATTAAACATATGTTAATTGATACTAATATTTTTGTATAAAGAGTAATAATCACATATATTTATATCTAAGTTATATAAAATAATTAAATAAATTTGAATTATTAAAAAGTAAATTATCTTATTTTCATTTCGGCAAAAATTGTAGGAAAGAAATTAGTTTTGGGACATAAAAATCCCTCGGGTGATTCCTCATTCTTCAAAAAATAGATATATTAGTCCCTTTATTGTCAACAAATTGTTTCAACATCTAATAATGGAGAAATTAAGCTAATGTGATGTTTCACAAAGCTATATCAACTATTCAATGATGCTTTTAATTTTCATCAAGTACTGGAACAATGAATTTAAAAACAAAATGAGAGAGATTAACTTATCTCGATCTTTTTTGAATAGCAAAGAATTGAGGAGACTTTTCAGTCACAATAGAATAATTTGTTCTCCTCAATTTTAGTTCGAGACCAAAATGAAAATTTTGTGTTATAAAAATAAGAATCTAGATCCATTCAACTGTAAAGTCTAATATTAATCAGACTGACTCTCACAATATTTATACTGGGACCAAATCGGCCAAAAAATTGGTTCTTGATCCATTGGGTTAGACCGACCGGTGCAATATATCCAAATTTTCAAACATATGGTATACAAATGAAATGAGTAGGACATGGAGGTGGAAGTGGGTCCTGCCTACCCACACCCACTCACTCACTCAGGACCCCATCACCATAGCGGATCCAGAGATTCCACTTTGCAAGCTTGAAAGAAACCCAACGCGCTCAATTAGTAACATGTACAGAGGAAGGAGGTTAGAGAGAGAAGATTAAGCTAATTAAGGGGACCAAATCATCAAAGTCCTAGCCAACTGCACCCATCAAAAGCTTACAACAAGGCACCCTAAACAATGTGCAGACAAAGATCGCACTCTCCATTTGGGATTGAGTTTGTTTGATTATGGCCACTTATTTGGATACTTACTCTCTTGCTTGCTACCATCATGTCTTAAATATGAAATTACCTTGCTGCCCTCCTTTTATGTTGTCCTTTCCTTGCATTGCCTGCTCCAAAACCGACAATTCGCTATTGACATGTAATAGGCTTACTTCTTTCCAAGCTAAGGGGTGCCCCAATAATAACTCATTTTGTAGATTATCTTTGTGGTCATTGTACATGTTAATAATGTTTTTTTTGTAAGGAATATCTTATACAGCCTCGTTAAAGAATTAAAATTGATAAGTTTTATATTGAAAAATGATTTAAGTTTTGAATATATGAGAGGCATTAATTTTGACTTCTTAACATACATTCCTTAATAAGATAAAACTGAATGAATTTTGTTGGAGTCACATATTGTCGACTCATATCATGTACCTCATGTACTTATTATGCATAGACCACGATGGCTGTCTTGTAATTCAAAGATATCAGACCACAAGAGGGTAAAAACACATGCTAGTGATGTTATGGTTAATGATGACTGAACACGCAATTTCGATGGTAAAATAAGATATGGAGATTCTGACATGAGTTTCACACTCAAGTTGTCTCAACCATAATTCAACTCAGTGACAACCCGGTGAGTTCTAAATCTCTGGTGAATAATTCACAAATCATATGATTGCTTTGCAATTTTGCATACCCCTTAAAACGTTGAACCTTTGCATCAAAAATGGATGCCATGAAGGTTGTATGACTTTGGGGTGATTTACCAAGATTTCGCCATGCACATCATCATGACTTTTGGGTTCCAGCCAATTCCAATGAACCATGTTTAAACAAAAAAGTCTCACCCTATCCAAAGATGCAATAATATAGAACATCAATGACATCCACTTGCAATTGCCATTTGGCATCAATAACAATAGTAACATACATATGTGGCTGAATATTAACCAGTTACCTGTTGCAACCCTGATTTTCTCATCATCCTTGAAATCTTATCTATGTTTCTGCAGAATACTCTACCTACTAAGGTATTTCTTTGTAATGTACTTCCAGATCTCCACACTAGCGTGTCGAGTCTAGAACACTCTAACCCTTTTTTTATTGATTAAATTGTTTAAGATAAATATTTTTCAATAATATGTTTTATACACTCATTTAAACATACAGTGACTGAATCATGAAAAGAATTGAACTGTGGAAATTAAGTTATAACTAGCAGGCAATAGTGAACAGTAGCACCTGAGAATTGGACCAAAATATAATCAGCAAGCAGTAATTAAGCATAGAAAATTCCAGTAAGGAACTAGTCGTGCAAGATTTTTTGATACAGAATCTATCACTAAAATCAGAGTCACTTATGGCTTGGACTGTTGCTTATGAAAGTTTTAACTGTCTCCAATCCCGTGGGGTCTGAGAATGTTGGCGAAGGACTACTATTCTACTGTATTATAACAATGGGGATGCCCCATAATGGCTATTTTAATGTTTACCTCTTTCTATATATCAGCACCAATTTATGTCGAGATTCTTTCACTTTGACAATTTTAAGAATATGAAAAAAAAAAAGGGAGAGGGAAGAGCAATGATCGCAAGCAACCTGCCAACAAGTGTCATTTGCAAACAAATATGAAAGAAATATCTGCGTTTATATTATTAATAATTAAATGCTATGATTATATGCTTACACACATTCCCTTCATTTGTAGTCTTCTTCTTGTCTATTATATTTTACGCAGTAGCTGCGAAGCATGATCATATATACGAGGCCCAGAAAGCAAGAATATAATTTTCAAATATAAGAAATTTCGTACCATCAGCTAGCCATGGGCCCTGATTAATTAGGATTTCAAATAAAGAAAGAGTATTAAAGTTAGGCCCATGACCTTTACACGGCAAGGTTTTCATACGAAAACAAAATAAAATCAGACAAAATATTTAAATTTCAATTTCCCTATACCATACTGTCCCATAACAAGTAGATAATTACTAATACTCGGTCGAGAGACAGTTGTGTTGCAGAATATGATTTATTATTCCATGAAATGTTAATTCAGAACAAAAGAGGAGCTAGCGCCCAGAGATTAAGCAAATCTTCCGAGAACTATAGAAAAACAAACTACTTATGGCTACTGCTAACGAATAACTGCAAGTGCCGGATCGTAAAATCTTGGATGGCATATATGCACGTAACCATAATTTGATATTCTAGTTCTCTTAATTGTTTTTGGCCATTAAAACTTTATGATTATTACAAAACTATGACAGGTAGCAGTAGTGCAGCCTAGTATAAACACGAAGGTAAAAGCTAAAAATTGTATGGCTCCTCGTCATCTTTACAAAAGACAAATTGCAGGATTTGATATAGAGTAACATTCACGCTTGCACACAAAGCCAAAAATTAATTTGGTTAACAAAAATAACAAGAGACTCGTCTTATTAAGCCTATCAAACCTGACATTGATTTACTATAAATATAATTGATTTCGTACTCTGTATATAAGAAAATCCACATACATACTAGCTAGATTCGTATGCTCTTTACTTTCTATTTACACAGTATGTGACTCACATTACATTCTCTCTAACATGCCCATAATAATTTTATTCTTAGATTTAGTTAAGTAATTGGCTAGCTGGACAAGTAAGTTATTCGAACCATAGCATCACCCATAAGTCATTTCTTGTAACTTTCTTTTGTCTAAGTTCCGTGACAAACTTTATTAATATGACTAATATCCTTATTCTCTCCTATGTCTCCACATTTTGTCCTTATTAAAATGCAACAGAACTGCAGAAAAGTATGACAAACTCTAGGGTGTGTGTGTGTGTATATACACATCATTTGAGAACAATCTTCAGCTCAAAAAGTCCAAATTTTTCTGTTCAACTAAACTTGTAACTTTTGTTTTTGGCCATTCGGGAGAGGACACAAGAATCTAATGTACTACAGATACATGCATAATTGGTTTCTCATCATTCTTCTATAGTAGCTGCATTGCATGCCTGCAACATCCACCAATGTTATGTCAAATTAACATGATCTGTTTATGAAACACTGTTCATAGTTGAGTGGTCCACCACATGAGGTTGGACTTACCTTCCTCCTATGCATGCCAATACTTTTCTCCATCTTATGAGTTTTATGAAATGAAACCTCCAAACTAATATAATCATCCCCATCATTATTGATCAGCACTCCATCAATTCTGTCTAAATATTTAAAGTGTTTCTGTTTTATCAATCACCCATCTTTGAGTGTGAAACTAATTGATTACATTTCAGACAATGAATCTGTCTCTTTCAGCAATGCATTTCTGCATACTTGAATAGTTGAATTTTTCTTCTGTCGGTTAATTTAAATTTGAGAGTTGGTAACATTAGACTATAAGATTACTTGTTATTATATTAGGCCACTACTTCCATTTCGTCTTTGAATTAATTAATTATGTACTTACTGTCCCAGAGAATCGTTTGGGGATCACAATGTAGGACTATGAGTAATACCATACAAAAAGCATATGTATAGAGAAATGATTAAACACATCAAATCCTCATCCCAGCTTTTTTCCCTACCATTGTTAGTCGTTACAGCTATTCCTCACTAGGACCACTACTGTTTGGCTACCAAATTTTCTTCTACCTTCTGATATATTCTTACACTCATTAGTTGATCAAATAACACCTACAGACTTCTATAGAATTTACTTGAAATTATATTAATTTAAGACTTCAATTCATTTATAAAATCATAATTTTGTGTTCGATATTTGGGATTTATGAATTCTATCACTTGATATTTTTGAAAGCCATGCATTCCTTTAAATAAATAATTAAAAAAAAACACTTTAAAGATAACAGTACAAGTAATAAAAACATTATTGGTTTTGAACCTTTTTTTTTTGTTTAAGTGTTTAGGTAGAATTACTCTTCCGTATGTTCTCTGTAGTACCTATGCAAGCTTGGAATGTCTTCTAATTATTTTGATTTTTTATTTTATTTTTTGTCAGAGTCAAGATATATCTATTCCTTGATGGTAACACAGCAGCATGATTGCTTCTCGTTCACGTACAGTTGTAGGGATTGGCTTCTCAATCACTCAACAATTTCTGAATTTAATAAGCAAATAATTTGACAATTGTTCCATCCTGATAATGATAGTGAAAATGTTTTTCTTTTTCTTTTTCTTTTTTTTGGTCCTCTCATCCAAATGTATGCAGTTGCCCTTTCGAGATAATTAATTCCCACTATACATATATAGCAATGGCAACTAGCTTCAGCACGATTTTAAAAATGGGGCAAACACCAAAGTGACATTAGGGCACCAAATAAAATAAACAGTGCCCTAATATCCAATTTCTCTGCTCGGCTTTTAAGAAATGAGAGAATGTTTGGGCCAAGAATATAGTCATGTGTATAAAAGCTGCATTATTTATACGCAAGGTAGCTGATTGTTGTCAGCAAAATATTAAAATATAGAATGCAAATTAATCTAGAGAAAGCCATTAATCAAGCCGCGTTAAGCTACT
Organism: Dalbergia cultrata; assembly: GCA_031216105.1. NCBI lineage: Eukaryota > Viridiplantae > Streptophyta > Magnoliopsida > Fabales > Fabaceae > Dalbergia > Dalbergia cultrata. The sequence continues at coordinate 40,049 of JAVHNL010000266.1, read as the reverse complement.
TGGAGGACCATAATACTACATTAGTCTATAATGGGGTCACCTAGTCAGCACCCAATTGATCAAACATGGCCTACAAAAAAGAGGGGGAAAAAACACATCTTTTCTTCTTATTTTGTGCTTTGAGACTGAAGATATGCGAAAAAGGTATCTGGAGCCACAACAATGATGATAGACAAATCATGACATAAATTCATACATTAATTCACCAAAATTTGGTTTTTTGTGTGCTCCTTGCCCCATTTCCTGTTTCTTTCTCTGTTCTTCCAATAAAAATCTTACATTGACAAAATAATTGTAGCTGGTTTTGAAAATATTTGTTTGAAAAGAAATATGAATAATATTTTTATTTTATTTTTGTCATTGAGTAATATTTTTATTTGACTTGACAAACTTTTATTGAAAGGCAGAAAAGGAAATAGGAGCTTCTTTTTTTTTTTCTCAACCATAGGAAATAGGAGATTTATTCAGAGATTTTGATCCATTTGAAACGGGTCTACATGCATTTTGAAACAGGAAATTTAGGCCAATTTTGCTTATTGGCCTGCGGAACCTCAAACCAATATAGTTGGGTGTTATTGGTCCTTGCCAAATTGGGTTTTGAGAAAATATTGGGCTACGCCCGATATCTTAGTCCTAAATTCGTCTACTGCTTTTATCGGATGGGCCGAAATTATCTCGCTTAATTTGCAACGAGGATTGATATGTTGGTAATGCAATAACATATAAATGTTTATTTATTTGTGCATGATTGACCAAACAAATTCATTTATATATTTATGGATGTTAATGTGCCGGTGCCTCACGTTTTTTATATATTCAATATTTGACGTGGATTAATATTTGAGTGATATATGTAGGTGATTTAATTTTAATACACTGATAATATAAATTTTTTTTATATAATTATTTAACTATTTAATGTCACGTTATTAAATATGGTGATCTTTCACTTCGTTATTTGAAAAATCATGTAAAAAAATAAATTTAATAACTAGATAGCAGTGTAAAACTCTTATCTATTGTCAATGCATCAAAGTTAAACTCATATGCATATGTATATACATTTGTTATAATATTCTATTTTCCACAATATTTTTCTCTTATAATCTTTATTTTTTGGTGTTTTTCTTGTACTTCTATAGAATTTAGAAGTGCTTATATTCTTTAATTATTCATTGTAAAAAATGAGTCACATGTCTCGTTAATCCAATTTATTAATATTTATAATATTAATGATTAAATTTAATTAAAAAATAGTTAAATCACAATTGTCAAAAACAATGAAACTTTCTGTATTCTTTTATTTTTATTATTATTAATATTATTATTAAGGAAAGAAATTATATTTTTATTTAAACTCTGAACTCATTATATATATGTATTCAAAACCCATAAATTAAATGGCATGACAGTATAGTAAAAAACCAACCAGAAAATATTCTGACTCTACAGAATTTATTTAAAAAATTGATTTAAGTAATGCTGTAACTCCCTGCATGGACGAAATGAAAAAAATAAAAAGGAATGGCCAAATAGGCAACTTAATGAACTCAAACGTTGGTTCTAAAGGCGGATAAATAGATAGGAGGAAGTAATGTTTTAACAGATGTGACTGTGATGAACAATGATGTATAAATGTCATGACCAGACGATGTAAATGTGTTTGAAGACATTATTTTTGTCAACTAATTCATGCATCACCTTGTTACACACAAAAGAGACGAGAATCCAATACTAAATATGAAATTGTAAAATGCATATCTAAAAGACGAGTAAAGACAATAAACTTTTAATTTGATTTGATATCCAATTAGGTAGAGATTACAAGATTCTATAAACTTTTTACTTTTTAGTTTACAACCTTAGGCTTCAAACATTGGAAACTGGAAGAAAATGATATTATAGGAAGAGTGAAGGAAAGGGGAGCAACGGGAATATGCAAATAGAGGGAAACCATGTGGTTTCAGCGTGGTGTCACATGGCACATTCCACTAGCTTTTGAAGCGACGTTACCTTTGGTGACGAACATATTCTGTGTCAATTCCATTAGTGATACGGCAAATACAGCAGTGCAGCAAAAGCGACACAATGATGTCTCTCATCATAATGCTTCTCGTGGGATCATGCCACTTATCTTCGTTGATCTCATCGAATTCAAATCATTTAAGATTTTATTTTATCTTTTGATCATTTGAGAATTTGATTCGCCAGAACATCGTCAACAGTGGGCGCAAAAGCATATCGTCACATAAAACTAGTTTCTTATGTCACCGAGGATGCTTATATTGCATATCAATTTCACGCAAAAAAAAAAAAAATGTTATCAATTTATTATATCAATATTTAAATCAAACTCAAGCTCAGATAGAGGGAAATCAATCAAATTCAGTGAACTGTATTCAATGATAGAATTAATAGATTAAATTAGTTTTAGTTTATAGATGAATAATGGACTAACTAAAACTTTTATTGGATATTTACGTAGTTTAAAAAATAAGGCTTAAATATATTTTTGTTTTATATAGGCCATTTTTGTTTTAATAATCACTCTAAAACTTTTTTTTTTTGCTGTTGTTTTAGTCCTTCAGTTTTTTGATATTATGTTTTTGGGCTCTACAGTTAGTTTGCATTGTTAAACAGTGATATTTTATTGATATTTCATAAATATCAAAAGAAGATTTCTAAAATATTTATAAGAATAAAAGATAAAATTTTCAATATTCCAAAGGATAAAATGCACATCCTATAATACTTAGACTTTATAGAGATCACTCAAATCTAACCGTAAATAACATTTTTTTATCCTAATATTTTTTTATTTGACATCAAGTTTGATTATAGCAAAAAAATTTACATCAATTTGGTCCTAATAAAATTTTTAAAATTAATTTAGTCATAATATTTTTAATTTTGATATTAATTTTAGTTATTTTATTAGATTTCTACTTTGATGAAATAATTAAATTATTGTGGAAATAAAAAGTGTTATGGCTAAATATTGATGTTAAAAATTTTGTTAGAGTCAAATTGATGTGAAATTGAAATTATTAGAAAAAAATATTGTTTATTCTAAATCTAAAGCATAAGACCAAAAGCATAATATTAAAAAACAAAAGAAGAAGTAAAACTATATGAAACCCAACAAGATTGCACTACAAACACTATAAGCTGATTCCCGTGCAGCATATCTCCTTTAGAAAGCCTCGAATTTTAAGAATGTTCTCATAAATAAATGCTACTCGTTGGTATGAAATTATTTTTTTTATTAAAAGTAGTGCTATTTGAACATTCAAAAATGATAACTGTTAGATGTAATGAAAAAGTGAAATGAGTGCAAACCACAGTTGTAAAAACCGATTCGGACCGGCCGATTCTACCAGAAAACCGGTGAACCAGCCATGAAATCAATCCGAGCTATTGTTTGGATCGATTTTGCATCAAAATCGATGCGACTCGATTTGACTTGGCCAGATTTGAATCAAAATCGGTGACTCGGCTGGTTGAATTGGATCGGGTTGGGTTGGTTTTTTTTTTTGGGTAAATGATGTCTTTTTTTTCCCTTAAAAAAAATATATGCTAATTTAACTTTTAGAAAAATGCAATAAATATGTTTATATTGTCATGACTTGTGAGTTTGTGATGTAAAACTTTGTGAGTTTACTTGTGCAATTATGTTTTGAACTTGTTAATTGTGAATCGTGATTGTGAAATGAAAACAATATTTGAGAATTTATGTTATTTAATTTTATTTTTATATTTTGACCCCTTAAAGAGTGTCAAATTGTTAATTAATTGTTATTTTTTTATATAAATTCGGTTCAACCAGTGACCTACCGGTTGAATCAGTGACCCAGTGACCTGGTGTCTCGACCGAATCAATCACCAGTCCGAGTTTTAAAACTATGATGCAAACTATCACCACAATCAAAGATGATAAACTAAATATCTCATTAGGATATCTATTTTCAAATATTCGTACCATTTCTGTTTGTACTAATGTCATGAAATAACCAATTACACACGAGTTAATGATCAATTTAGTCCCTCACATTTCATGTGTGAGTCAATTTAGTCCCTGACTTTTAAAATGAGTCAATTTGGTCCCTCACATTTGTAATTGTGGGTCACTTTAGTCCCTCTGTCATGTGGGATCACTTTTAAAAGATGTTGACGGAAGGACGAAAATGACTCACAATTGCAAATGTGAGGGACCAAATTGACTCATTTTAAAAGTCAAGGACTAAATTGACTCACACATAAAATGTGAGGGATTAAATTGATCATTAACTCATTACACACAGATATGCCAATAATACGAGGAGAGAGAGACTTGATAACAACCCAAAACGCGACCAATCATCAAGAGAACTGGCATCTCGTATATTTTAAAAAAAGGGTTTTTGAACCATTGAATATTTTCTTAGGCTAAGATACATTGGTCTTATATATGATCAATCGGGTCATATATAATTTTTTTTTATGAATACTATATTTTTCTTATTATATTATTGGTCCACTTTTGCATTTCTCTACATACATTTGTTCACATATATAAACCTCAATTCTGCTCCTAGTCAGCACTCACAGCCTTACATTAAGATAAACAAGAATCCAACTCTAAATTTGAACGAATTTTAGTATTATGTCATAAATCATATATCAAATCTACCAAAAACTAAAATTATTAGGTAAAGATATATATGCATAATGTTTTTAATTCTAAAAAGCTCCTAGTGGAGCTAAGGTGAAAATGAAGAAGGGGATAGGCAAATAGAGATAGAACCCATGATCCAATATCAATAAACTCTTAGTCACTTGGATCAAGAGTGATGTCATATGAGCTACAACTCATTGACAGATGTATATGTATAATTTTAGGATTTCGATTTTCTAAAGTGATAATTTCACTTTAAAGAATAAAGTAAAGAAATTTTGTTTTTGAATTAATAAAATTATAAATGGATTTCTTTTCACTCTATTGATCTAAATGTGAAATTTCCCACTTTATTCTTTAAATTAGAAATGGATCCAAACCCATAATTTTATATTCAAATTATACTCGCACTCCTTTATTAGCAATTGATTTCAGCAGGTTAGACATTAGTTTGAGGAGGAATATTCGAATCTTTATCCCTCAATGATCAGGCGGCAAAAGCTCAAGTGGCAATAATACTGTAACTTACACTATTCAATCAGGACTGTTATGTGCGAAGGAAGTATGAATTCCCAGTGTAAAATTGGAATTTTTTTTTTTGGGGGTCGAAATGTAATAATTGGATTTGAAAACACCAATAAGAGTGAAGGGCAGTACAACAGAAGATGATGCGAGGAAAATGGGAAGGTGGTCCTCGCTTTATTTGTTATTCATATTTATGGTGGGAAATCATGCTAATTTGATATATTAAAAACTTAATTTATAAGGTTATAAATTGTAATAAGATACATTAACATTTTAATATACTAAATTAACATGATTTTTCTATGCAATTGGTACACAAGAAATGTAAGAATAATTTAACACTGTTGGTACACAAGTCACGAATTTGGTTTTGTGCCATTGATCATTTTTCTTATTCGAGTGATGTTTCAGGGGCCTTATTGCCTTGTGTAATAGCTGTTATTTAGATTTGTTTTCCTTTTGGGCTTTGGCCCCTTCTCAATACCGAAAAAAAAAAAGGCGTACCAAATACCAAATTCAATGCAATTTTGACAAAAAAAAAAGGAAATCAACACAATTATTTATTTAGTAAAAAAAAGAATGTGTCTATCCTTTTTTTATCAAGTTATCTCTTACTTTTATGTAAAATATTCTTTAATAACAACAACAATATTTATAGCCATAAAAAAGGTATAAAGTTGACACAAAATTGAGAGAGATGGGCAATATATTCTTTCCCTTTTCATGGTCGTACGATATAAAACACTGGAACATTTAACATGCATTTGAAGTAAACTTGGCGAAAATGATTGCAAATATGACTGGAATCTTTGAGAAAAACCACGTCGGTTGTTGGTTAAAATTAAATAATATGTATGACACATTTATTCACCTAAAGGCCAATAAAAGATCATCCATGGAAGGTAATTTTAACAAAATTCTAACACAACTTCTAGATATCTAGTATTTCTTCTGGAATAAAACCTTCTCATGTAGTAGGCAAGACTAAAACATTCATGAAAAATCTCTTATAAAAAGTTAAACTATGAAATAAAAATACATGAATGATTTTATATCTAACTTATTATTCTATCTTAAAAGATTAGACTATATATATTGGATAAAAGAATATGAAATTTTTTTGCACTGACAGCTGAAAAGCTTCTTTAACTGGGTGTGTGTATATATATATATATATTCCATGTAGTGGTTTTCTGTAGCAACTTTGAAAATTCAGCTGATATAGCTAAAGGGTATATATTGGCAATGAATATTCTTACAAACAAACAAAATGAACTCACTTTCAAACAGTGTAAACGTCGTACAACTGGGGACCAAAACCATAAGAAACGATAATAAATGAATGAATTGAATAAATAAAAGTGGTCCTAGCAAGCAAGTAGATAATGGGAATTGCAAGCAACAAGGACGGTAACCAAGGTGAGGCGAGGTGAGTGTGGAGACTAGAGGGGCTATATAGGTATCTAGCTGGCCATCTTGATGCAATGCAGTCGGCCCTGCACCAAAATGCAAAGTGGGAACAAATTAAGCAAGAGCGCCAAAACACCAAAAAGATCCAAAGTCCATGCAATAGTTAGCCATTCGTACGTAGCCATATAGGCCAAATAACCTTGTTAAATCAATTCACCGTATCTTCTCCTTTCCTTTCAATAATGCAGATGCACGCCTCGGTTGAGCAAAGGGAATCGTCCCCCACACCCCCAAATGCTCTCTCCGCTTTCCCCCTCTTGCTACCTCCACGAAAAGGACTATCTTCTCATACATGCATACATACAAATTGAAGTTGAAAGAGAGAGAATCCAAGGGGCTCCACTCCTCTTTCTTGAAAAAAGTTTGAGCATAGCTTGCTGTTGCTTTCTAATAATTACCACTAGCATGCTTTGTAGCTACATGACAAGAAATTTTTTTGTCCACGCGGACGACAAGATACTTAACCCATGCATTGTTATCTGTCTTCTTTTCTTTATTTTCTTGTTGGGTCTTTTGTCATGAAACATGATTGGAAGATGAGAAAAAAAAGAATGCTAAGTAGGTAGAATGAGACTATTTTATTTCTTTTCGTTTGTTTTCCTCCACTAAAATTCTAGGGCAAGAGCCGCCACAAAAGAAAAATACTCTATCAACTCTCACATGTCTTTATATTCAAATGTTTAATAAGATGTGCTTAATTAGAAGATTTAAGATTATATAAATAAAATTACACATAAAATTTAGTCATACAAATTTTCTCCAAATCAAACACACCATAATTGTGTAAAATGTTAATAGTATATAGACTCGATTATAGTTTATAATCAAATAGTTAAAAAATCAATAATTGAAATTAGCTATGCAGCTAGAAAAAATATTAAAACTGAAAAACCAAAAATATTTAATTATCAAATTACTCATTTATTCAAAGACCAATAAATATGTCATAATGTTCTTTTTTTCTGGTGAACATGTCATATTGTTCTTCCAAATAAACTTTGACAACAACTTTGTCTCTTTATCTTTTTTTTTCAAAATATATATAAAAATGTGGGTGGAAATGTATGTGTATAATATGTGAGGGTTGCAGTGTTATTAAATAAGATACAAAACCTTCAACTTGCAACTTTTAAAATTAAAGTAAGGGAGCGTATCACCCGAGAGGTGATTTATTATGAGAGTAGGGGAGTAAATATGGGTCGTATAATTATATATATGAATTATCAAAATTAAAATTAGTTAATTAATGATATTAATGCTCATATATTTATTTAAAAAATTATGTGACTTTATATTTTAATTTTGATTGTTCATGTAAAATTTAACAATCAAGATTAACTCATTTCATACTCTCGTAATTAACCATCACTCTCACTTAAATCCTCTCCCTAAAATTACAGTGGGTTTCATGAATAACTTATAGAGCATTACTATTTCAACACCAAAAAGTAAATGTCTTAATTTTATCACTATTGGATATGATAAATTGGTAAAAAAATGGAGGCTACTATCATATCCAATGATACTAGAGTTGATGTCCTAATTGGACACCCACTTTTAAATATTAAAATAACATTTGCCTAAGTTATATAAAGAAACTCTTTACTATCAAGAGTTGAGTTTGCATTTTTCAAGAAGATTTGAGGAGAAGATAATTGTTAGAAGGTTTCTTAATCATGATAATAGTTGGAGGTAGAAATATTTCAATGGCAAAATAATGAAAAATAAATAAAGAAAATGTTTTGTTTTTTCTCTTTTAAATAATGTTGATGGTAACAAATAGCAAGCCGCCATGAAAGGAAACTAAAGAGCTAGCCTTCAACTCGAACGTTAGAGGGCCACCAAAAATGGAAACATTTTTTTTTTTTTTTACCCGATCAAAAGGAATCAGTGTAATCCACTCTCATGTTCCCCAAAAAAAAAAAAAAGGTGTAATCCACTCTCTCTAAGCTATCATTATCCTACACAAAATTCTTGCCTAACAAAAATCCAAAGGAATCAGAGTGAGCGAAGGACAAAGAGTTTTACAGTCTTCTCTTGGTCTTCTTGCACTGTTCATGCCTATCAAAACATAGGCCACAGCTTTGTTAGTTTAAGACCCTTTCAGTATTACCCCTCAACTTGGCAACCAATAAATTGAGACCCCTTTGTGGTCCTCACCACCATTACCCTTCTGGTATTTCTATTTATATGTGGTCTTCTCCTCCTTGACTCCTCCATAGCCATTTTTTTCCCTTCTTGATCGTTCATCTCTTAAATTTCTCTGTTGCTTCTTTTTTTCTCCCGGCCTGAACTCATGGACGATAACTGGTGTGAGGGAAAGAGGCCCTTGAAGTACAAGGTCGAGGAAGACGAGGAGGAGGAAGATGAGGAGGAGGAAGAAGGGAGTGAGGTGGGCTGTGGGGATGATGATGAGAGAAAAAAGAGGGTGGTGACAGATCTCTACAGCAAGAGAGGGTCAAAAGCAGGGGGGTCAGTGCCACCGTCCTGCCAGGTGGACAGTTGCAATGCTGATCTGAGCAATGCTAAGCAGTACCACAAGCGGCACAAGGTCTGTGAGTACCATGCCAAGGCTCCTTCCGTACTAATCTCAGAGCAACATCAAAGATTTTGCCAGCAATGTAGCAGGTTCACAAACCCTAATCTATTTAAAAAATACTCACTCTTTTTTCTTTCTTAGCAGCATTAGACATCTAAAGAAATATTACTAGAATCTTTTTAAAAAATTACTGTTGACACTGAATGTATGAAATATAGTGATATAATTCGTCTGTTCTAAATGTTAATAATCATGTGTATATCACATTATTGACAATTAAATTCTGACACAAAGTCTGAGATATTTTAACATTCTTTTTGGTTGTATGAATCTAATTATAGGGTTTGGATTTTGGTTTTCGGTTGAAGTTTGATCTTTTATCTGAAAGGTGAAGAGGTGATTTGATTAGAATTGTGCTATATATAATACTTTCCATTTCTCAACCAACGCTACCTAGAGGAATGAAGACCATTCCTAGGGTGTGCTTGGTTGAAGTCTAATTAGCTTGAATGAGATGTGTATCTACACTTTTTTGTGTTTTAAATTTTGTTCATTTTCACCCCCACCAATTACACAGTTAGCTAGCTTGCTAGATTAAAACTATTGTAATAATATTTTGATTGGTATTGCTTCAGTTTCTCAAAGATTCAACAATTGTCCTAGTGGACAAATTACAGGATTCTTGACATTAATTACCCCCATTACGTGTTGCGCATTTTGCATAGATAACTCACGGGTGCATATTATATTAAAGGTATCCATTGAATGTGCTCGAATTTAATCCTATTTGTATTAGGACATCAGCGAGTGATCTTCCTTGAAGAATTAAAATCATATGGCAGAGTCATTCAGAATGGAATTTGCCAATTAGCAATGTTATTCTTACACTAAAGAGAGTAGGTTTCACACTCTCCCATTTCACCATAAAATGATGAAAGTGTACAAAGGAAAGGTAAAATGCCAGGAGTGACATTTTTGTGTACCGACATGCCGAAAATGTAACCGATTTTCAAGTTAGTGGTCACAATCAGCTTTGAAGCCATGATTTTAGTCCATGATTTTGATAGCACAAAATGCGTCAATTGATTTTTTCTTCTTTTGAAAAATTAGAAGATCCTCTATGGAAGATGGCAAATCAAGATGCTTTTCAAAGCAACCAATTATCAACAATTTTGATGCATAATTTAGGGTAGTACAGGTCAACATTGACACATATTTCTTTTCTTTCATTCTTTGGGATATTTCGAATGTTTGCTATGTATGGTGGTACTTAGTAAAACTTTTCTCTTTAGGTGAAAGTTAGATATAAACATGTCTAGAGGTTGAATAAGTAGTAAATATTGGGGCTCATGTGTCCCTATTATCTAAATTTTCTGAATTCATCACTAAATATGCTTATTATTTAAATTAACAAAATAAGCTCCTCCCTTGATCTTATTTCTGGTATAAACTAAATTAAGCAATAAAAAACTATTAATGTTCTTCTTAAGAACAAATTCAGTGCATAGAAAACCTCCCTTAACAACCGTAAAACTTAACTTTAGTGTTCGGTTTTTCAGGTTCCACGAGTTGTCAGAATTTGATGACACAAAAAGGAGTTGTAGAAGGCGTTTAGCTGGACATAATGAGAGGCGTCGCAAAAATGCAGCTGACTATCATGGATAGAGATTTCAGTGAGATGGACTACAATGAACATTGAGGCAAAGCAGCGTAAGATTGAAATGAAGCATCGCATGCATAGTTAATATTCAAATTAATTACTATTTATTGGTCTATGAGGAAGCTCTCTCTCTTCTGTCAATCTTTGGCCTATATATTTATATATGCTCAGTTTGTTGCTGCTACTTATAACTATGAGAATGTTTTCAATTGAAATCATTAAAAAAAAAATCTTACTTTACTAGACCTTTGAAAATATTTATGTTTCTTTTGCGTACTAGTTCAATTGATCGGAATTAATTACGCTCTATGATACCTCGAAAGGGTTTGCCTTTAGGAGCCATGATAATTAAATGCCCCAAAACTTGTTCTTAAAAATAGTCCAAAATGATGCATGCGGCATTCTAACCGGAGCAATGCTACTTGTGACGGAATTTTTTTTTTTTTTTTGGGTCAAGTCTGTGCAAAACAAAATCAGCGGTGGTTAGTTTTTAATAAAAACAAATAAAAAATAAAATCTAACACACGGGAATAAAACAACGGCATGGAGAATTCGTATGGGTATTCGCAACAAGTTTTCTCGAGCCATACAGTATTTTGGTTCTAAAGTAAGCATTGTTGTGTGATCAAAGGTGATTTTTTTAAGAAGAAAATTATTTGTATATAAGAGTTAGACATATTATGACATATTTAGAGAAATTAAATAAGATATAAAAGTGATGAATGTGGAAAGAAAAAGAAAAAAACACCTGCTACCTTTTTATCTTTCTCTAAGTATATCTTTAAAATGTTTAACTTTCATTTACAAATACCATTCCTTTTTTTCAAAAGAAAAAATCAATGTGGCAAATATTTTATCCATAACTGTTTTTCTTTTATTTTTTGACTATAATTGTGTTTTTCAAAAGAAAAAAAAAATCAATGTTATTTATATATTGAAAACAAACATTTTTCATGGACACCATGAAAAAAAAAAGAGACAGTTTTGACTTTACCTATCACCACCACTAAATATTTTCTCTCTTTTTCTTCATACGATGTCCGATAAGAATGTTTGCTTTTAAGATACAAATAGTGTTACTAAAACCATGATCGGTAATGTAGCATAGCACATAATTTGGTCAATAAATTTTCATCAAAATTTTAGGAAATGTAACACTAATATCGTCTAACTCTATCATATTCATGGGTCCTGTGCTGTATTCTATCTCAAGTCTGAACCTCGAGACCACGTTTCAGATCAACTCCAGCTTAATCATTTGTCTTTTGTTGGCAAACTTGTCCTTGAAGTTTGAGTATCTATCTATCATACATAAGTTTACTGCATAAAGGACTTAAAATTAGTGGATGGATCCTTATAATCAAACGAGATCCTAGATTCACAATATGGCACCATTACATTTAGAGAAATATTATTTTAACTCACACTTTATATCACGGCTACACATTCACCTCTATCATTGGATGAGGTATGGGACCCAAATTAAGGGGATATGCATCCAATTCAATAGTAGATATGAGTATGTCGACACGATATCTCACAAAGTGTTAGTTTAAATAATATTACCCTTACATTTAAGTGCCCTTTGTCTCTCATTTGCTTGTCATGCACGCTAGCTAGAGGACTCTGCGTACAGCTAGTTCCCCATTGCAGCCCAAGTACATTCATCCTCCCTCACTCATTTCAGTGAACTTACAAAGTGCATTAATTTGTTATTGTGTTATTATTAAAGGGGTTGGGTAGTGGATTGTAAAGAGCAATACTACTTAGTACTTGCATTTCAGAAGGTTGTAAGTTGTATCTGCATATGTATGGCTAGGTGCATGAATAAATGTACAGGCACTTATGTGCGGAGCAGTGTCAGTTGCAAATTTAAATGTGTTTTTAAATAGCGTTAAATATAAGAGGTACAATAATCGGCAATTTCGCGGATTACAAATTTACCATTTAAGGGAGTGTCCCCTGCTGCCAGTTTTCATGGCCATATTCAATAATCCTGCAATAATAAGGCTGTACTCTGTGTCTTCATTTTTTTTTTTAATGGCATAAATCGGTGTATAAAGTTTCTTTTTATTATTTCCCGCATGATCGAGTAATGGAGGATGATGCTCATTTTCAAGGGTAAAACAGTTGGAAGGCACACCAGAAACCCAAATTTGAAGCTCAACAGTAAAGTTCATTTTTAAAAAATAAGCATAAAATGGGTATCCAGGCCTCGAGGTACGAGGAATGTAGATATACATAAAGTCTGACCCTTATCTTGCGGAAATACTAAACATACCTTCAACAAATAATTTATTTACAGTTAAACATAAATATGAATAAAGAATGTTAGAATATATATTTGTTAGTAATAAGTAATTTAATTAAACTAATCTAGTTTTTATTTGTTTTGGAGCGAAATACAATGTTTATGGCTCGGATCTAAACCGTTAAGGTAAAAAACATTGCTAAGAGAACTGGTCACTTGACCGCTCTGGTTGAATAACTAGAACTGGAGGGACTCAAAGCAGGTCAAAATCGGGGAAAAGCGGGAAAACTGGCGAACCGGATCGGTTGGATCGGTTCGTATCTTGTGGTAGTCACATAGTAAAAAAAAAAAAAGGTACTAAAGAAAGGCACTGACAAAGATTGTTGGGTTATCCTTTTTTCTCTCCCCGTCATTTGCAGACTACTCATCATAAAACTCGCGGATCATCAACAAATATCGTTTTCAAATACTTTTGTGACCATGTTGTGAGGCTGAAACTATAGAAATTTTATATGGATTATACTTATTTTTAAACCTATTATGAATATGTATATTTTTTTGCGTTAATTATGTTAATATTCTAATTAATCATACGTGTGTGTGTATATATATATATATATATATATATATATATAGATTAAATCTTAATTGAACCAGTTAGACGTCTAAACTTTTGAACCAATATCTTGACTAATTTGATACCCGGTCCGATTTTCTCTTCCTTTCTTAAAAAATGTACATAACACAAAATGTCAATGAGACTGCCCGACACAAGATGAAAAATGAAAAATGCAACGTCAATGTCATTGAGCCAGCACAACGGAAGTTTCAATGGCTTACTGAATCATCAGATGATAATAGACTCAGACTCAGTATTCCCCACGTGGTTTAATATGCAGAGAGGACCAGGGGTCATAAAAGTGCAAACCAGTTTGCAGTCTTTAATAGAATAGTCCAAGAAATTAGTAGGCTTTTCTGAATTGGTTGGTTGTACATGCTGCATGCATTTCCAAAAAGATATTTTGACTTGAACGGTCATCAAGTTGTTTCATACCCGAATTAACAGCATGATTTAATTTTATTCTATGGTAATAATTTTCAGTCGCAAGGCCCCTTCTGAGTTCTTTAACCACTGTTAGATATAAAATCATTAATATGACACAACCCAATAGTTTAATTTTTTGGAAAAGATAGTTTTATGACATAGTATTAGAACTTCTACGATCAAGTGGTAATCTCATCTCACTAATTTACACAGTAAACATACAACAAGCTGCTTCAAATTATGCAATGCTGAATTCATGGAAGCACACTTGCTTTGATGTTGATATTATCTGCAACAGAAATTCCTTTGCAGACTCAATAGGAAAAAATTGAAAAATACCAAACTTAATGAACATTTGATATGAATACAGACTGATAGTAAATGTTCTTCATATATCACACTTGAAAAGACATTACACACCAACCTTAGTCATTCTTCATGCCTAATAATATTTTCATTGCAACCTTTCAAGTGACTATTGCTTGTGCATTAGCAAGAATTGTGAGAAGCATTTCTTGGGACAGTTCTCATCCGGGTTAGTCTGAATATGCACATGGGCAAAAACTGTAGTAAATAGAGTAACGTTTTTTCCCATTAAAAAAAATGAATATTTTTGGTAGACACTATAAAAAGGGAAAGATATAAAACATTTGATAGTAGTGGATAAGACTAATGTTTTGTCTCATTTATTTTAATGATGTCTACTAAAGATATAATTTTTTGTGCACACAAATGATATTACTCGATCCAAAACTTGTGGAACAAAAGAAATAAGGTTCAACAGGATTAATATCATGATTAGTTGTCAATCACAAATTAAAAACAAAAAGAAAAAGTTTAGCTGTCAAGATGCTTAGAGCTACACACCACCAAGCCAGACCAGTCATGATCCCAATTTCCATGTCAATCAAGTTGTTGTAGTTGGATAAGGCAGCTTCAAAAGTGATTAAGAAAGCATGTGGTACCGCACATATTCATATATCACCTAAAAAGACGGCATTCCCTAAAAGATTCCCAGAGCAATGATGAACAACCCCCCACGCATCTGAATTCTATTCCGTCGGCTATTACACACCCGTTCATCATAATGTTTGAGAATGTGGCATAATTTCCTAATCACCCCTCTCTTTTTACAGTTTCAATGCTACAATCAAAGGGAACTAACATATACATGGACTATTGCCATTTCACATCAATTTATAAAGAAGAATAGCAGCAATGAGAAATGTTATTTTCTACTCAAGATAATTACCCCATGCTTGCACTTATTTTGTTTGGGAAAGAGAAGGTAAAAGAATATATTAAAACATTAAACAAGTAATTTTCTTTGTTTAAATCATTTAAAGAATATGGTGTAAGGAAAAGAACGCAAAATGTATTTCTCATAAGAATATTTGACATAAGGCATTTACACAGAACGATACAATTATGCCTAACCTATCTCCTGATGATTCTCAACACCTGTTGCACAAGAAGACACATATTTTAACATCTAAAACTCGAGATTATATGCGTTAACTATTTCACTTCTACAATGTTGAGAGAGGATTGATAATGACAGAACAAAGTTCAAAAGAGAAAAGGTATGGTGAAAATGTTTCCTCTCCTTCTCTGTCCCACCAATTATATATTATCATATAGGAGGAGATAAAAATAAAAATAAAAATATTTAAAAATTTAAAATAATTATCAAATATATAATATATTATCTTCTATATGATAATACATGATTGATAGAACAAATAAAATAGACATACTTTAAAAAGAGAAGATTTCTATATGAAAAGGTGAAAACAGTGCTTGAAGACTCACTGCAACTCATTAGTCTTGACATTTCTCTCTAAAATGACAAAAATATCCTTATCTCCTTTTAAATATTAGAAACTAAGACACCCTACACAAGCAAATAATAATAATAATATAAAGATGATCATGAATTAATATACTCATACTCATTATCTACAAATCTAAAATGCCTTTATTAAAATAAATTTTTATTAACTTTAATTTTTTATTAATTATATATTTAATTAAATGATTTTGAATTGAAAATAGAGTATATAATGGTTATAATTTTTAAAAATATATATTGTGTGTAAAAAATATTTTTGTGTAACCATATATTTTAAGAAATAAATTTTCATGTCTTCAATTGTAATTTTATAAAAAAAATAATAATTCTATATTTTTCCTATCTAAACAATTTAACAACTTTTAATGATTATAAAAAGTACCTTTACAACTGCATCTAAACATAATAAATATCTACTTCTACTTCTACTTCTACTTCCAATTCTAGTATTAATCATGAAGTATCTCTCTCATAATGTTTCACCAAACGTACCTTATATGTATATCAAGCCAATCAGTAAATTTAGAATTTAATATTAAGCACTAATTTATAAAAGATATTAATACCCTTACAAAAACATATCAGAAATCTCCTTCATATAACGCGAAGCACCACTAGACTTCTAGTCACCGTATTAGTCTTCATTTCACAAGTTGATAGAACTGCATGAATCGCTTATTGTATTTCATATCAATCTAAATTGAACCTTAAAATTGACCTCACACTTCAGCCAAAATTGATTCAACTTAAGCCACTAGTAGTGGACTAATGGTAAAAGATGAGGGGTTGAGTATTTTATAAATGAGGTCATAGATATTTCCGATGCACCAAACATTGATTCAAATGAGAAGAGGGTACCAAACGAATTGAACATGAAACAAGTGCGTCCGGCACAAGTTCAACATTTATTTTGAAGCAGGATAGCGGTTGCTAGCTTGGAGAATGAATTTGCACAAAAATGGTGGATGTCAACCGCCAACCACCTTTGTCACCTTCTGAAATGTATATGGCTGATGTGATATACCATCATTTTGTTATATGAAATGCTTAATGCATAGCAATAACGTCGAAAGACCGTTGATGAAAAATGCAGAACAAGTATAACTAACTGTTGATGAAAATTCAGTCTTGATTTTTAATAGAGTACAAGCTTCGTATTCAGAGGCGCTTTTGAAATTTATTTCCTTGATTTTTCATTTCACTCATAATCCAGCCCGAAATTTATAGATCACAAGGGCGTGCACCCCACTTCATCAGCCCGAAAATTATATGCTAGCAATGTTCTCTTTTCAATTCATCAGCGGTCATAACTTACTAGGAAGTAATTCCTTGGAAAGCACCACACTCTTTCCAACATGAGAAGGCCCATTGAAGATGTCCTTTCTTTCAGCAATAAACTTAGCAAACCGAGAACCCTTCTCTTCTTTGCTTTTAATGTCTACAAGAGACTGAGGTACATCAGGCAAAGGATGGTGCTTGGGAGATGACGGTCGCATCAATGCCCATACGGATGAAATGTATTCGTTTGGTTCGTCTAGAATCCGTAGAAGTGATAAATCCTGTGTATCTGCAGCGGAGAAGTCCATATCTACACAATGTCAGTTGGGGACAAAGTGGAAGAACTTGAATTTTTGCCTAAACAATAACTTTATAAGCAGACCTTTGGAGAACTTAAAGATGGGTGCCAAAGCTGCAGATGGAATGCTAAAATTAAGATGTGGTATTACCACGCCTCCACCATGCCTTGCATTGCTGTGTCAGAAACATTATATATTTTAATTAAATAACAAAATTTAATCTACAACCATTCAGGAAAAATCAATAAAGAAATAAAATAAAAACACTTATATTATGCAGGAAAACAATTGGACAAACCACTAAAGACAGTCTCATGCTGCAGAGACAGTTAGGCTATGTTTGTGAGTTCGGCTTTTAGAGGAAAATAAAAGGAAGGGAAGGGGTTTGTATTGCAAACTTTTAGAATTTTACTCTACAAATCCCTCCTCTACCCTCCCTTCCCCTCAAAAATCAAACTCACAAACAAACCATTAGTGTCAAAGCTAAAGAATTTTGTCCAAGAAGATCTTTGTTGTCTTCAAAGCATGAAGAAAGCAAGAACCGGACAAATTTTAAATTGCAGATATTAGGCAGACTGATAACAATATATTGCAGCGAATCCAACGTACATGAACACCATACAATAGACACCCAACTTCTGATTTCAAAACCACAATATTGGCCTGGGAAATAAAAAAAAATCAAATGGGACAAATGTCTATCAATTGAACCAACTCATATCTTGTAGTACACAACGAACGTAATTATTTATTTCATGCTGGATCAAGTAAGCTAAGAATTGTTTACAGAAAGTTGGTGGCATTACCTTGTAACCAGGCCAATCATGTGCCCCTCTGAATTGACAACAGCACCACCACTAGCACCGGGATGAACAGCAGCTGTTGTTTCGAGCATTGCTGGGAAGTGCCCGTGGGTGTGCATGTGCTCAGCCTGAATGGATTGATATGATTGAGGGATCTTTGCTTCAACTACTTTTGCTACCACACCAGAGCAAACAGATGGGTAGAATCCTAATGAAGATAGATATTTCCAAGTTAAACAAACGAAATAGAGAGACAAAACACGGCAATTGAATCAGTTCTTTATTAAAATGGATGTAACACATGACGTGTCACACTAATCAACCTAGCAACAAATAATCATACACAATAAGATATGGCATAGCCGCAAAAGTCAAGAATAAGGCAGGAACATACCACATTTAGGGCCAAATAATCCATGGCCAATGACATATGCCTTTGATCCTGTGGATGGCCTGGAAAAATCTGTTACCATAGGCAAAAGCTTATCTGGAACAGATTCAAGCTGCAGTAAGGCAACATCCCATGGTCCTTTACAGATATACAGAACTTTAGCATCACACCAAACTGAAGGTTTGACATGATCAAGACGAACTCGTATGTTTATGCGCTTGTAGTAAGCTGGATTCAGCTTATATTCCCCCTGCTCATTAGTAGCAAAAGGATAAAGAATTGCCGTCCTAGTCGGAAGATGTTGAGTCTTTTGAGTGCAATCAATTCCATCACCAAGGGCTGTAGCTCCTTTCAAAATGAAAGGAAGTTTTTCTGAGCTAGTTCTATGTCCTCCACCACTTACATGTGTTTTGCCAAATCTCCATGGTTCCAACAGGTGGGCATTTGTAAGTATGAGACCTTTACTGTTCAGCAAAACACCAGATGCCCATACACCGTCACCAACAGTAACAAGACAGATAGAACCCATAGCCTTCTCAACTGGAAATGGTGAGGAGATACCGAAACTTGAATGCTCATTTTTATTCCTAGATGGCACACCTAACTTGTCAGTAACAATAAAAGGTGCCTTTCCCGCAACATAAGGATTCCCCTCCTGATTGTATAATCCCTTCATTGTGTTCTGAGGCCATTTCCGCAGCAAGCCACTAGAAGCAGTCACAATGGCTTCCCATGGAATCACCAGCTGTTATCAGAAACCAGGGCTTCAGATGATGAGTTAAATATTTAGAAGGTTTAAATAATGTAGGCGAAGAGAACACATATGAGGCACCTGGACTTCTGCCCCACTTGTAGTCTGCCTCAATGGTCTGATCAGGATACCAGTAAGGTATGCATGCTCACTGAAAACTGGACTGCCTTCCATTCCTGGTAGATAGAGTGTCAAAATTGAGCCAAAACCAATTGCATAAATGATGAATTGATTATGCAACAGAGAAATGGCTCACACCAGGAAGACTGCGTATGTCAGCCATCAGCAATGATCCATCTGATGAACTAGGAGGATAGCAGTTTGCAATGCATCCTACCGATATACTGATTCAAGCAAGCAATCAAATCAAAGGACTGAATAACACAAAAATGTGAAACACATCATATCTACTTCACCACAGCATTAGAGGAAAAAATAGCTGCCTGTAAAACTCAACAACACGTCACATAGTTGACCCTGAAAGTTTATGGAAATTTTTTTATGGAAAATGATAAAGCACATGTTACATCCGGGTGTTTAAACAAATTCACAGTGAGAGGAGTTTTTAACCATTTTGGATGCAGCTAACCAAGGTAGCTAGGATCACGATCTACCTCGTGAGATCGCCTGATCCTACGCTCCCAGCCCCCTCCCGCGATCCCGATTCCACATCTCGCCGTCTTGCTGTAGGATCGTCTGGTAAGCTCATGAAATCGGTGGAATCGCGCGAGCTTTGCACATCATCGAGTCCATCATCGGAGCTTGGCCAAACAGCACAAACCCGGCCCATTTCTCAAAGCCCCATAGGAACCTTAATGGGTCTGTCCTTCCTCACTTCCTTTCTCACTCTCGAGTTGTCCCTCTCTCACTCTTCAATCTCTCTCAATTGCTCTGGCCTCCGCTCCACTGCTTCGGCCTCCGCTCCCCTTCTCCGGTCTCAACTCCAACCTTTTCTTCGGCCTCCATCCTCATTCTTCGGTCTCTGCTTCTCCTTCCTCGTCGCGATCTTTGCTAAAAGCAGCTGCACCAGCTCTCCGGCGTGATTCAAGCTCGCCAGCGTGGTTCGAGCTTGCCAGTGCCGGTCCTTCTCTTTCTCTCCCTTCTGGCTTTGTCAGTTCGCTCAGGTGCTCAACTCTGCCTCTGAGCTAGTGAGCTCACAAACAAGGTTTTTTCTAAACTTTTTTTTTTCCTTAGGTTTTTTTTCCAGCATTCTCCTTTTAGTATACTCTCAAAAAATTTTAATTGTTTGATTGGAAGTATTTTTGTGTAGGATTTTGTATTAGGTATTATTTGGGTGGGGGAAAATGTCATTAGATAATGCTGGCGTGAGGGGCAATGGATGTTGTGGTGGGGGGCAGTGGAGGTTTATTGCACTTTATGTTATGATTTATGGATTATGAGTGTATGGCTTATGACTCTTGGACTATTTGTATTTTAAATTTAAGTTAAGTATGTTAGTTGTGGCTATCTTTGCTTATTTATCTTATGCTATATGAAATATATATGTGTATGTTAGTTCTAGTAAGATCTTACGATCCGTGTTATGATTTCACGTTTTAAGATTTTGTATCTCCCATCCGATCACAAGTAAGATCTCGATCTTAACTACCTTGCAGCTAACAGAATTTTTTCATCTTTCCTTCTTTTAGTCAGATGAAAAAATAATACCTGTTAAAGAAGTGACCAGGTGACAGGACCCCAAAAGGAGAGCCAACTGCTAGAAGGAAATCACCTCTTTTATTCATGGAGGATACTTTACTCTCCAGCACGTCCTACATTACAACCATAAACCAGTTATTCTCATGAGTCTCTATGGAAAAACAAAGAATACCAGCATTAAAAAAATCATTCCATGTATAGTTTTTTTTGGTAGTTATCATTCCATGTATAATGATTAGACTATGTTATCACTGTTTGCATAAGAAATCTGACTGGAGAAAAATAAAAGTCAGCAAGATACCTTAAAAGATAATGAAACACTTAGAATGGCCATTCTAGTCAATGATTTGTACATAAGACTTGCACTACTAGATCCTCCCACTGCCAATCTTCCCTGGAATTTGATAGAAGATTTATCAGGCTCTGTTCAAGAAGACTGAGTTTGCTTCTTTGCATCATGATCTTTATAGTATCAAGAAGAAGAAGAACGGAAGTTTGATAAGTATCACAAGAGGACCTATACAACAATTTTTCAGACAAGCGAAACTCCATTAACTAATGAACAAATTGAGAACAGCTGCACTTGCATCAATAATTTTGTTATACAATATATACAAGCATATCTATAGGATACATTTCAAAAGTGTATACAAACATATCTTAAAAAAAACTAATGTGAATATAAAATACCATATGATCTAATAAAGAGATTACATGATTAGTCTAAGCTAAAATTCAATAAAAAAAACACATTATGTCTATTAAACATACCTGTCATCACACCAAAAAAATAAAACATATCTGCCAAGGCATAACTTTCTAACACTTTCATTAGTCATAAACCACATAAAAATAATATTAAAATTTAGATAATTTAACAAGATTTTTTAGAGGAAATGAAGTAAGAAGAAAGAAAGAGTAAAGAAAATGCAGGTGTGAAAGAAGCATGATAAGCTAGGGCCCAAGTTGTGATTCTTGTCAAAAGGACAAGCCACCTATGCTCACTTTTCCCCACCATTTTCATCTTTTAACAATCAATCTGCAAACTATTCACTAAACCAAATTCAGCTTTAGCTTCCCACTACAAGTCTACAAGCTAAAAATTTGAGCATATAAAAATAGGTTTTACCTAACACCTCAACAGACATTGAAGAACTCTCATAAGCCACTTCTAACCTTAACTAAGTGGTCCCTTTGAAGTCCACTAAAGATAAAAGTTTCAATAAAATTCAGCTAATACCTGAAGTCATGGAAGGATCATCATTCTTTGATCTCATGGCCTAGAATAATAATTCAGATTAGGGTGCCTTCAAGTTGCAGACCAACGAGCAAAACTTTCCAGGTGTTTAAATTGACTGTTTTCTCCCAGAAGCAACAGACATACACATGCTACAATTTAATTCGGAGTTTAGCTACTTAATTTAGACAAGCATAATACAAATCAGCACACAAGTCATATTATCCAATTTACAAATGCAGAAGTGCACTTTTTCTTAAAGCATTCAGATCATACTTCCTGTGTCATCGTTGAACATAAACTGATTATAGCTGAAGGAGAAAACACATTCATAAAGAACAAACAGTGCTAACCTGAGTTTGAAACATATCTTTAGACAGTTGAGAGTCATTATTGTAAGATCCCAAAGACCAACCAACCTCCCATTCGTGTTCTGGCAGGCCCATAGATGCTTCTATAAGTGATTGGAGACAAAGAGCTGAAGCAGGAATATCAACCTGCATAATTCATAAATCGGATTAGCATTGAACCAAAAAAAAAATGATATGAAAAAGTATCATTATCCCCCCCCCCCCCCAAAAAAATAAAACTGCATGTTAATAAACAGAAGTTACAAACTGTCCATAAAAAAAATGAAATTTAAAAACGAAGACCATCATATGATCCCTAACCCAATTACTGCCCCCAAAACACGTGGTGTAAACTGAAAGTTCACCATTATCTCTAAGATAATGAGTTGCTTCGTCAAACACGTAGAAGGAATCAGCAAAAAATCCCCCACACAATGAAGAAAGAATGACAGTGATTAGACTAAACCAGTATAAATTATGATCAGCCTCACTAGCTAAACGCATTCAAAGTGATGAACCTGCTATAAAACTCAACCAATCAACTAAATTACAAAATATGAGGTGCACTACATCATTAATTGTCAACGAGACTGCATAATAAGAACACGTAGAAAGGTTCAAAATGCCTACTAATGACAAAAGCTGCGCCTCAAGCCAACAAGGAGTTCCTTGATTATAATTTCCACCGGTTTTCTCTGTCATAATATCAATCTGAACACCAGAAATCAACTCAGGCCTGCCCTGAAAAGCATAATAGAGAAAGTTTAAAACACACACACACAAAGCAAATTCAACAAACTATATCAAAGCAAAGAAAGTTAGTTACTTCAGTAGTACAGAATCTATGAGCACCAACCTGAGGAATATTCTGTCTGTGCCGAGGGGATAGAAAGGGCTCAACAAGTGACGCAACTGTCAGAACCAATACCCTACCCTTACAATTGTCACCATAGAGACTCTTGGCTGCTTGAGCGTCACAAAGGGTATCAGGTACAAGCATCCCTGAAGCTGAAAGAGTAGTTTCTCCAGAACTACACATACATACCCATAACCAAATGCTTTTAAAAAACAAAACTTTGAGAAACAGAGAAGAGTGGATTGGGAAAGGAAATAACCGGTATTGATGAAAAGCGTGTCTTCTCATCTTCATCCCTTTTGGATCCTTAAAAAAAAAAGGGGAAACACGCTGAGTGAAGTGGCTCCATGATTCTTCTTCTATCAATGGTATATACAAAATACAATACAGAGAGACTCACAGGACCACGAACTCTGACCATCACTGCGAAATTGCGAGCGCAATCAACGGTTTCCGACAAACCCATTTTGAAGACAAGTCAGGCGGCGATGTTGTTGGTTTGTTTGTTTATTGTTCCTCGGATGGATTGATTAAGAATTTTGAAGTGGAAGGAAGAAGAAGAAGAAGAAGAAGCTAGTGTTTGATTTGAATGAATAGTACAGTGACATGGAGCATCATATCATAAGTTTTGGGTTGTTTGGAAAGTTTTTAAGCGATAGAATTGAATTGTATTTCATCAAGAATTGAATTCTTGTAGGAATTGAATTCAATTCTTATTTTTAGAATGATTTAATAAATTAAAGAATTAAATTGAATTCCTTAATTTAAAATTTATCTGAAAATAAATTGATTTATTTATTTTTATAATATTGTCCTTATCAATAAAACTAATGTACTTTTTTTCTTGCACTCTCACCCTTTCTTCCCTTCTCCACTGTCACCTCCAACCACCACTTCCCCTTCGTAAGATCATTCATTTTAAAAAAAAAATAAAAAACTATCACAGCCTAATAAAGCAAGAAAGTAACAATAACAACCATCCCAATAACAAGCCCAGTTGATCCACAAAGGCTCAGGCCTCCGCGAACACCACCATCTCTGCACTGCTCACTCCCACGAAGTCGCTGGCAACTCCACGCCATTCCCCACAACGTAAAACGGCTGTGAGCAGCACCCTCCACTCTCCGCGCCAGCTTCCTCGATCCAGCCTCCATTCCATCCCTCCCGCGCCGTGCCAACCCAGCCAGCCCCTTGCCCGTCGAACGCTGCACGGCTTGTCCCAGCCCAGATTCACACCGCCAGACCGCTGTGACGCCATCGCTCACACCCGCAGCGTCGCGAAAATGAGGAATGAACATATATGTAAGGAGGGCTAATGTGGTAATTTCAAACTTTCAGATGAATTCCCTCACCAATTCAAACCTAAACATGTCTGATTTATTTTGGAGGGTGAGAGTGGAATTGAATTCCAATTCCTTGGTAATTCTTAGGTGAAAATTTGTTCCAAATGGTGAAATTGAATTCCAATTCTTGAAGGAATTGAATTCCACCCCTTTCCAAACGGTTGTTCGTAACATAGGAATTATGTTGAATTGAGGATAAGAAAAGAAGAGTGTGGTTTGTATGTCCTCTGAGGCATTGCGGCGGAAATGAATTGGAAACTCGGTTACGATTGTTTTCATTCTCTTTGCCTAACACGGCAGCAGTTGGGAATGTATTGATTGTATTCGAGAGCAATTACGCTAGATTTCATTGTTGATTACACAATTTGAAGAAAAAAAGAAGATATTTTGACACCACTAAGTACTTATTGAAGCACCGGTTAATTGTACCAAAAAATATTTAATGATGTATATTGATACATAAAATCATGAATAAGAAGAAGGATACATAGAATCAACAATAGCAATGAAGAGAGCTATGATAAAAGTTGAAACCCCAAATAAATAATTATTAGAAGGCCTTTTTGTCATTATAGTGTTTTGAAATAATAACAATAACAATAGATAAATATTATTTTATTAATAAAAATATGTTTAATTTCTATGTATTGTTAGTGCAAAATTTTACACTACATAAACATAAACAAAAGTGGTAAGAATATAAGAATGAAAAAAGACATAAAAGTAATTAATTCACCACTTTTTCATTTTTTTTTTCTCTTTCTCATGTCAACATTATGTCTATTTCTATTTTTGGTTTATACCTTATACCGAGCTTTAAACTTATGATCTGATGCTCCTAATGGCTTAACGTTATATTTATTGTTTGTGCAAAAATTACTTTCTATCATAATGATATTGGCAAATCATTATTTTTTTGCTATTCCGGAGTATCTTTTACCTAGCAAATGAGAGACTAATCTTTCAAAATATGATAGGTGTTTAAGTGAACACTTTCTAACTATATTTCTTCCATATACATAAATCTCGGGATTGAGTCCATGATCTCATGCTTAAGAGAATTGAGTCATTTCTAATTAAACCATTATTCGTAAATCAATTTTAAGTATACAGCATAATCATGTATAATATAATTTATATAACTTTACTACTTATATTGATGGTGCATCTACAAAGTGAAATATGTGATCCAATGTGTAAAAACCAACAATCATGTCACACTATTTTCGTAATAAAATTCTAAGAGAGTTTTTAATTTTCTAGCATTTTTCCTTGATTATTCGTTAAGATGAAGGAAATTACTTGTTAGTTGCATTTATTTAAAAGGATGTAGATATGGGTGAAAATAGGTCATGCCTAAAATTTTAACTCTTTGGCTTGAGCACTTATATTGCCCTATTATAGGTATTATTTTAAGTCTAAGTCCAACAAAAGTCTAGCCTTGCCTAAAACTTGTTAACAAAGCTTGTAATTTATAACATTTTAAAAATAAAAAATGAGTGATCAACTGAACAATAATCCAATAAAGGTATAAAAGAAAAAATTATGCATTCGTACAACATGAAAGATGTGATGGATTATTAGTGGTTTCAACAACAAATGGCTCGATGAATATATGTGATTCGAATTTCAATTTTGATATTTTACAAGTTTAAACAATATAATCTTTAACGAGCTGGCCTGATAGATTTGGTTAGATATATAATGGGTCTAGGTCTAACCTTTTAAAGTAAATAGACTATTGAATAAGGCTTAAACTTGATCTTATTTTAATGTAGGGTAGTTGGCTAGGCGATGCTAGGTGAAATGAGGCCAAACCACTCTGGAAGTCGGCAAGGCAACATCACTAGACCTGGAACTATCAAAATGGGTTAGCCCGATCCATTCGTGTCAGTCCACATCGGGCCAGGCCATATTCAGGTCGAGCCCATAGGCTAACCCATGGGCTAGTTCTTTTCTTGTTAATTTTTTCAATTGTATAGTTAACATAAAATATCAATGAAAAAATTATTTTTTTACTTTATTATAATAGATTATAGAATAAATTATTAGTAATTAGTGTTATTATTCTTACTTTATTTACGAGAATGGTAAACAAAACTTGCTTCAATAACTTAATTTAATGCAATAGTGAAATGGATTAAAAAAATATTTTTTTTATTAATATTTGTTATTAGTTTAGACTTTTTAAGTTAAAAAAATGGATTTGAAAGTCTAAATTCAAGTATTTATAACTCATATATAATTTATTATTTAATAAAAAATTATTTAGGTCATCAGGCCAACCCCACCCATTCGAGTCAGGTCAAATCAGGACTGGTCCAATTTCAGCCGATTTTTATTTTTCCTTTTGACTAGTCCAATTTCAGCCAATTTTTATTTTTCCTTCTATTTTTTCAGCCCAACCTACATATTTTTTCCAAGTTATTATGGGTTGACCCGTTGGGCTCAAGTCCATCGTGACGGCTCTAGCTAGACCCATGAAGTGCGGGGCAAGTATTAAAAATTGAAAGGGAGAACAGAATGACCGAGACATATTTCTGACTTCTATGTTTCTAACATATATGGGGCCCAAGCCCAAGCCAGAACACAGCCACTGTGGAAATATCCTAATAAAATTAACACTGTCATGGACCATGGACAAAGAGAGTGCTTGGATTGGCCAACTTGGAGGGAAAAAAACATTCATTGGTCATTGTCAAGGGTTTTTAATTTCAACAGCCAGGATTTCGACTTCTCGTAAATCTTGGATACGAATCATCCGATAAGCTTTCATGATTTGATAGCCTTTTCGATAAACTTTGGCATTGGTTGGTCCAATTACACGTAAGCACTTGACATTAAGAGGATATATTAATTTTTATGTTTTTGGCGAAAATGAAATAGCAAAACAAATAAGGTTCCGTCGAGATCAAAGATAAGTCAAGGTTTCGCTGATATCAATGGTTTGATATTGAATTAGGATCGTATCTTATTCAAACTAAAGATAAGATAAGATAATATCCATTACATCAATTAATTACAAAGAAAAGAGGGACTTCTTGCCCAAAATCTTCAATTATTACTTAAATTATATTCTGATGATTAAGACAGCCACCAAATTCGTACTATGTAAACATTGTTAACAAATTCTCATTTATCTCAGGAAGATAAAGAGCAAATCCATAGTGGTAGCATATTATCTCATCTTAGTAAGATTGAATATTCCATGACCAAGAAGAAAGTACTGCAGCATCAGATGAATATCATAACTTCTAATAGAAAATTGCAGTTCCAAGTCTTTTTTTACATGAGGTGAAGTTGTATTCATACATTTTATGTGATCACGAGTTGCAATATCCAAAATAACAAAACTTTAACACCCTTTTATTTATCTTAATATAATACTAACCCATCACTTAACGAAGGAGGAGAGAAATTAATAACATCACCCAAAGTTCACGGCTGATCAGGCTAACGAAACTTCAAACACAAAACTAAGCATACTAACAATTATTAAGCATTTTACATTTAGTTGCTATTAAAAACCAAACACGGTCAATTCAATGAGCTCCAGACCAATCCAATCATGACGCGTAATGGTATATGACAACACGTAGCAGGCGCACTACACGACAGAAACGACACTATTTACACGGAGACTGCACCTCGGCGCTTCAGCGGTGCTTGCTCCTGGACTCCCCGCTGTAGAGCCTGCAATCACATCACATGCGTTCCAATTAAATTCATTATAAAGACAACGAAAAATATTATTTCAACGTAAAAATTTAGAAGAAAAACTGTTTGGTTAATACCAAAAGTCAACAACAAACCTCTGTTATCTGTTTTATAGATATGATAAGTGGTATTCACTCATTCTATAGTGGTACTCACTCATTCTATTTATTAAGTTATGTTGAGGATAAAAATGAGAATAAATTTTTATTGATTGAATTTTATATATAATTTTATATATAAAACTTAATTATAGAATTTTTTTTTCTATTTTATCATCCAACCAAACATGTCCCTAATAATAAAATAGTGATAGGGCGTACATTGCAAGTTTATTGTTAGATTTTGTTATCAACCAAAACCTTCTTGATTTTTCTCTAACAAAGATTCAAATCACCACTCAGCTTGAGATTTTGTAATTTTTGTCTTCCTTACTATGTCCATAATATCTATTTATTTTTATATAAACAGAAATAACATTTTCCACATACAAACAGGCTTTGATTAAAACGATTGTAATATATATTAACCGTTCACTGATGATTCTCTTAGATCAAACGGCTCATATCACCCAAGCCACACATAGATAGCGGACGCTAGCACCTTTATTTTGTCTGTTTGGAAGAGACACGATTTGTTTAACAAACAAACAAACACAGTTCTCGGGTTGAGTACTGGTCAGGCATAACGTTGATCACAAAACGAAAAACCAAGTTATTTGTGTGATTCAATCTTACGTTCATCATCCAATTACAATTTAACAGTTAAGAGTTAGACAAAGCTAGCCAGGACCATAATTTTTTTTAAAACCAAAAAAAAAAAAGCCTAATGAAGTAGCACTATTAATCTTACACTATAGTTTTAACATGGCACCTCTTATGTATAGCATCATAACCAACTCGGTTTTATGTATGCACATGTAGAGAGGCTGAACAGCGGATCCAAAAATAAAAGGAAGCAATAAGGCACGCATACCAATCATAGACAGTGGGAGAGTTAGGGAGTGGCTTGTCAAACATTTGAGCACCAATGGTCTTTGTGGCAGAGTTGCTGCCAGGGTGGAACACGCTCCTCCAAACGTTGTCCACTTTACGCGCCGATCCCGGTGTCGTCGGTGTCGTAGGTGTCGCCGGGGTTGTCGGTGTCGCTGGCATGGACGTGCTCCTCTTGAAGAAGCTGCTTCCTTCTCCTTCATCTGATATGCACCCACCCCAGTTAAACAAGAATAATAATAATAAGTATTTCATACTTAAACAATACAAAACAAGCTTAATTGCGCATATGCATGTATTACAAATTAAATAATTAGAAAAACTAATATAAAGGATATTATTACTATAAGATCAAGCTTAGGTACCTACCTTTGACGTTGGTGGTGATTTTCCGGAGCTTGCCAAGGCCACGGTCAGGTTGAGGCCCAGCTACAACATCATCCCAGAGCTTCTCTAGCAGAACCATCTTGAAAGCAAGTCTTGGTGTCAGATGAATAACAAACCACCGAGGGATTCTCAGTGTGTTTGTGTAACTCTATATATAGAGCCTGAAACTGAAAATATCTTAGGTCACCAGATTTTTTAATTATTTTTATTTTTACCAGATTGGGATGAAGTGTTTTTCTGCTTCCAAGTGTAACTAAATTTTGTTTTTGATACGTGACAGGGTGAGTGGCAATAGTGAAACGAAGGAAGTGGAAAGATTGAAAGAGGAAAGAGTGGATGGAGGCGAGGTGGATAAACATGAAGACTTGGTACACGTGGGACCCGCGAAATAATATCTCGTGAAATGGGAGAGAGGTGGGTCCGGGTTGCCTCACAAGCGAACAGATGAAAACACATCATTAGTTTATCCTTTGTCCTATTCTTCAGAGCCATGTGTCCTCGATGATGAGATATATGGGACCCTCGAATTGATCGTGGACCCCAGCATTGTTGTCAAACGTCGTTTTCTATTTTTAATGCCGAGAATCCAAGATTAATTTAGTGCAATATGTTGGAATAAGATGCTAATGTCATTTCTTTGTGTTTTTCTAGCCTCGCAGTTGATCAATAATGACAATTAGCTGTGATCCATATGCATGTATCCATCAAAGGAAGGATTTAAATTAGCGGAGAAGCTGTGCTGCACCCGTGGTGAAAAGCCAAAAACGATATCAATACGGTATTTTGCAAATGTTGAGGAGCCTTCTAACATAGAGCACCTTGCCCATGTTAGAAGGAGCCTTACATTTGATAGTTGGTTGCAGCTAATACTTTGCAGGAAAAAGTAGGTATGATCCATAATTCACTATGGTACTGCTTTGTTTGGACCTTTATTTTCCTAGCGAACGGACTCATTAACCACAAAGGCTGTATGCCTAAATTCTCTAGTCCGACTATTGATAGTTGTCAAAACATATTTTTGGTTCAGAAGTTGTCAACTTTTTGGTCAAATCTAACCCGATCTGATAGAGTTGGTTGGGTTGTAAACATAAAACCAAGGCCAATGGACCCATTAAATCGTGTTTGAAATTATTTATGTTAAAGAATCCATCACCACCAGCCCTATTAAGTATTAACCAACCAGTTTCAAACCAACCGAATCCTTTTCCATGTATTAAACTTATTCAACAGCTTTGATCGAGAAAAAAAAATTATACAAAAGCCCTGCATGCTGGTATTGGGATCTCTCCCGTTTCCTGCAATTTTTTACTACCAAAAACGAAAAATGCTATGCAAAGATAAAATAAAATCTCGACGCCATGAATCCAATTAAAATTCCAAACATTTATATTTGGGCTGACTTTTAAAATTTTAAATATCCAACCTAATCCAACCCAAGAACACAACTTATTTTTATTTTGATACTAAAAGCCTAGTCGTTATTCTATCAACAACAACTAATACCATCCAAATACTTACTATGTAACTTTAACGTTCGATGATATCAAGTACAGTTCAGTGGATCGTAAAGAAATACACTGAAGGTTGTTTTAAATAAGACCACATATTAGAAGTATTTGTAAATAGAAAATTGCACATTTAAATTCACATTTTCTATACCCAGAAAAACTGCCAAGCAATTTAAATTTCCCGTTTCCCTTGTAACATTCTTCAATTCTCAGTGGACCGCTTCCTCCAAGAAAATTGCACTTTTACTTTTGTTCGGTGATTAAGACATGCAGAATTGCGAAACATGGTTAATTCCTGAATCCTCTGAAGGGTCACACTGGATTTGTACCCCTGTATGAAAGCATACACTTGCTACGAAATGAAAGTGAACTAGTCCTTGAGCTTGTGTCTAACCACAATCGTCGCTGTCCGGTGATGTTAGGTAAAAACCCAAAGTAGAAAAAGACGACACTGTAACTTACTAATGAGATAAGTTCACAGCGAAAGAGAAATAACAGAAAACAAAAACACTTGTCCACACCATCTAGCAATACTTATCATCCTCGTAGTATCAGCCACTTAAGCAAGCTATAGATGGACATGCATCGTTCAAGCACTAAGGGACACTCATCAAAGACAAGTTTAAGAAATACCTGTGCCGTATGAGTTGATTGAGAGTTCAGATTTGACAATGACCTCAAGAAAGAGATAGTATATCAATTGACCTCGGTAATATCCCACCAATATTTTTCTAGTCTCTATGAATGTACGGTCCAAATGGTGGATGTGACAACCCCACATTAAAGATGACAAAATTCATACACAATGTCCAATTGATCACTCTAAATGGCCGGAGAGTCAAAATAAGATGATAGTATCAAAGAAGAAAGATAAAGGATAAAGGAAGAGTAAGTTATGTAATTGGTGAATCAATGCACCAATTATGTAGCTTGTTCTTTGATAACCAATAACTCTATCAAATTTCTTAATCCAGCATGTTCTCTTCTCAGGAATTATCCCTAAAATTAAATATACGTATAGGGTTACACCCTGCTTCACAAAGGGTCCAATAGAAAGGGAAAAGACAAAAATGAAAACGAACAACTTCAAGTCGGCAAAACACAGTCCAACCGATTTTAAAAGGGGTCCAAACTTCCCAGAAAGTATATGCGTATATAAGTTTTCAACTCAACCAATTTGGCATAAATCAATGGCTACCCGGCAAGGAAATGTGCATACCTCGCAAGCTGCGGCTGATAGCATTTCACCAGACTCACTCTCTTTCAGTGGCCTTGTTTCTATTCGTGAAGAGCAATCAAAGCTCCCCTCTCCAAAGCAGGTTAAATACAACCACGTAAGCAAGCAAGACCCAGAATTTGAATTTATCAGCACTAAACCAAACTTAAATTCTGAAGTCAATCCTATCAACATCACACCTGCTGAGCTGCTTATTTCCAATGGTCAACTTCAACCACAAGCACTTGCATTCCAGACAAGTCAGTCTTTGATTAGAAATCGATCTAGTTCCTTAAGCTCATTGCTAGCCACTGATAGCAGTAGTAATATGTCAAGTGGGAAAACAAGCAGTACAATGAGATATCACGAACAACTTGACAGATCAAGCAGAGATACGAACAAGGAAAGCACTGCGACAAGGACACGGTTTGGCCAGAAAATGAAGTGTTTTCTATCACCATGCCGAGAATGTCGGGCCATTAAGCCAGATGCTACTAAGGCACAAAGAGTTCCACGAGAAAATTTCAAAATTTACTGACACAAGGTTTATTCCCTATGCAATTCTTTCTTGCAAGATCAGAAACATCAAGAATTTAACCTTTTCTAGTTCAATATCAATAGTGTCTGAGAGGAAAGAATATGACATGCTTTGTTTCAGCGTCACTTACTGCAGTAATATCATCTAAATAATAAACTTTATAGTATGGGTATCTTCCACTTTTTTATTTTACTTGGTTATTCAAAGACTATCCTATTTGCTTAACTTGCTGGTCATTTGTTCTTTTTGGCCAAAATTGACTTGGCTAATGAACATGAGCAAGCACAGAAGAAATCATGGATGAAAAAACCCTTCACACATGACCTGAACCACAAAAAAATACCGAACTAAATCTTATAAGAAAAATGACACTTACAAGAGTATAAGTGTTAAAAAGGATACAACAACATACTATCTATGATTAAGTAAAATGAGAGTGATTACCTTAACAAAGTTCTGAATTTCTCCTTACATTAGCATAGTCCAGGGTTGAAGAGCAATGCAAATATCGCTAAGTTAGGAAATTGAATTCACAGCTAAAAACATGATAAACAGAATAAAATGATTATAAATCATGTTTTGTTATGATAAACGCTAGAAACTTCAACTAGCAGCTGTTTTACAATATTTCTAACACAGTTAGTAAACAATAATCACAACAAGAAACCTGACCGAGACATTAAAGATGCACTTGTGAGTTGTGTTTTGGGGGGAAAGGGAGGGCGCAAAACCTAGCCGACATATTGCAAGTTCTAGATACCAAGCCTCTGATATGTCAGTAACTAGTTAAAGTTCACATCAGGTGACATCGACATGTTTACAGTAATTTCCACAGATTTTCAGATGCATGGCATCAAAGATACAGCATGAACCCCACAGTCATTCCAAGTTGTTCTCCACTGTGCTCAGTTGCTACAGAATTAAACCATATGTTATTTAATAATGAAATGTAATTCTGCACATGCTGTTGTATATCTATTAGAAATAAAGAAAATTCTATTAATATCTCTATTTTATCATCGAATATCATACAATACTTCATATCATATTTTATAATATGAAAGCGAATCTTAAATGATCTTTGAATATTGATTTAAGGTTAGGCTTGTGATTCTGGTATTATTACAAGTAGGAATTGGTGGTTTATATTTTATATCACATCATAATATATCAGTTCAATGGGGATTTCTCCAGTACCCCAATAAAATTTAATGGTCCAGGTACCTTTTAATTATTTGTAGCTAAGAATCAGACTTGAGTCCTGCTAACTTGGGTTAAGATTTATCAAATTTATGATTAAATTACAGCCATTTAATTCAAAAGGGTATCGGTACCTCAAGGGTAGCAAAAGAAATCCCAATTTCAATCTATTATATATTTTCAAATTATTTAGAGTCTTTATTATCTCTTTTCTTTCTTTCCTATCTAAAATCCATAATCTCAACATGGTGTCTGAGAAGTATTATCCACCATGACCTATATCCATTATTTTGTTGCAAAGTTTCCAACAATTTGGAGCTCTTTGACATTCATGTTTCTTTGATGCTTCTTGTTAGATGTAAAATCATCCATGTGTCTCTATCTATCAGCTTAAACTTTTGGTAGATATAGTGTTATGACATGATATTAGAGCCTCCATAATCAATTGGTCAAGTTGGTTATCCTCTATTAAGAAAAAAATTGTTCACGCTCAAGCCAAAAGAGGCATTTGCGTAAAGGGACGTATTAGATATAAACTATTCATGTGCCTCTACCCATCGGCTTAAACTTTTGGGAGAGATACTTTTATGACACTTCTCAAGTGTTTGTCCACCCAACGCGCGTGGTTTGTTTACTCTAGCTCTCTAGCAATTTTTCTTTTCTAACCTCGATTTGTTTTCTAGCAATTTCACATTGCCTCGATTTGTTCTGCACAACCTCATACACCTCGATTCATTTTCTGATAGTCCTGCATGGCCCTCCATTCGTTTTACACAGTCATGTGCGACCTTGAATTGTCTACTAGCAGTCCCGTGTGGCCCTAGTTTGTCCTTGGCCAACCATGTCATCACTCCAGCAGGTCAGTAGCATTGTCGTGTTGTCGCTCTGGTAACCTCATTGGTGTTTGTCATCATCCATCACTATTAGCCATTACTATAGTCGTTGCCAATGTTTTTCAAGTCTTGTATGACCCTAATTCGTTTATGGTAAATCCATGTGACCTTGATTTGTTTCCTGTCAACAGTGTTGTCACTTTAGTTGGCTAGTAACCACAATGTTGCCATGTCATCACTCTGGCAACCCCTCATCAATATCAATCATCAACCATCATTGTCAACAACCGATGTAGCTATTGTTGATGCTTTTAGTAGTCCTATATGACGTTGATTCGTTTTTGGCAATCCCGATTCATTCTATTTTCTCATTGTTAAATGTTTAATGGTAACAAGTCAAAGCTAGGTAAGCTTTAACTTGAGGGGAAGTGTTAGAAGTAAAGAAAGTATTTGGTAATATCTCTATTATATCTTAAATTACCACATAATATTTCATATTATATCTTCGAATATTAAAGAGTATCTTAGATGGTCTCTTAGGATTGATTTCAATACTTCCTCATATTTGAGGATTTTTTTTTTTTTGTTTAATTAAGATTAGGATTCAAGTATTATACATAGGGATCATAGTTTTGTATTTCTTTTCACACCATATAACATTATAATATATTTTTTCAATATATTTTCACATTATTTAGAGTCTTTATTCACTCTTTTCCTCCTTTTCCATCTAAAGCCAACAATCTCAACAATATCATCTAATGAAAATAAGGTATCCTTTTAAAACATGCAATTAGGCAAGTTTACTCCAGATGGAACAGGCAAGAAAAAGCACAGATTAAACATCAAGCAAACATCTTAGAAAATTCAAAACATTCCAAATCAACCTTGTCTATGAAACAGATAGCCTCAGACAGAAGTTTCGTAAATTAGGATCAACCAAACAGGTCAGAAACTGTACAGGAAAGGTTGTTGGGCTGGCATATCAGGACTTGCCATATTTATTGACATATCCCTGCAAAGAAAAAGATATTTCTGTCAAATGCCATTCGATTGACAAATCATAACCACCGCTATTAAAAATAATGTCAATGCAATTCCGTAGATGAAACACAATCACTGCGATAAAAAAAGGAGACTTACATTGACCAGCTTTGCAATTTTCGCTCGGCATGAAGAAACATATTGCTTAGCAGTATCTATGGTAGTTGGAATCTGGTGAGGCTCTAAGGTGCTAAGAACCTTGTCAACTGATTTTTTAACTATCATAATATGTGCATCCTTGCTGAGACGACCCTCATGCCAAGATGGTTTTAACAACTCTTTCACTATATCAACAAGAGCGGCACGGAAATTTCTTAGTGCTTTTGTTTCTTTCTGCAAACTGCCATCTGCCTGAGAGTCAACATCCATATCATTAATTTTCTTATCCCTATCTGCTCTCTTCTTGTGTCCTGAACCTTCACTATGATGTCTAGCATCATGCTCAGTCCATTCTCTCTCTGCTTTTGTAATATCTTTGACACCAAATGTATGTTGTCCCATGCCCATTTTACCATTGGGATAGTTTATACAAGTTCCTGATGTTATTTCCATTTCAGTCGCAAGACAATCTTTTTCACGAGGAACCAAACCTTTGTTTGGCTCATTTTCATAATATCTATTATGAGAAGATACAGAGCTTTTGTCATCATTAAAATCAGACATGCGTTTCCCACCTGTAGCAGAATTGCCATATTTCTGCACCTGTGATGAACCCTGGATGGATGATCCTTGAATTAAAAGGGAAGCTTTCATAGAACCATCTCCTATGTTTGGTATCTCAATGCTATCACGAAGAGGGTCATACAAATCTCCTGGGGATGATACACTCATAGAAGTAATTAAAAAAGATGGTCGAAATGGTACAGAAGGTTCCCAATCATATGAATATATTTTTGATATATATCCACTGGAGTGTTTTAGAACCCTAGATGAACCAACTAGAGGCAAATCCCCACGTTCTGAGCCAGAGAAAGAGGACCTAGGGGCATGAAAGTCTTTGTCACTCAATAAAGCTGAAGAGGTATATCCATTGTACATATGTTGGCTTCGCATGGTAGCCATTCCCTCTGCTCGGTTTGAATACAAAGAAATATTTGAGCTGAAATAATTGCTTGATGCGTTAACTGCAAATCTACTATCTGGAAACAAGCTGTCCCTCAACTGGAACTTATGTTTTTCTTGAGAAGGAAGCCAACTTGGGATTTCTTGCTCATTCTGCAAACTCATTTTCAAAGGAAATTCAGCAGAATGCAAAGACGTGCTTTCTAGTGAAGCAGTGAGTGGAAATAGAGTACTAACCATCCTTGAACTCTCGACATTGTCTTTAATACCTGATACAAGACATTTTTTATTTTTTGTTAAGAATATGTGTACAGTGCAGATTCCAGAACAGCTTGACTATACAAAGTAGTATCATATACCTTCTTCCGATTCCAATTCTGTCTTCTGCTTTGTATTAACCAAGTCTCCTTCAGCCTTCTGGCCAGTATTATTTGAAGAATCTTTTATATGAAGAAAGCTACAAGAACTACCTCTGATGCACCATCCTTTAGCATAAAAATCACATATAATTTTTTGGCGTTTGTTTCCTCCTTTCATCTCAGCACTGGGAGACACAGTTCTTGTCCTGCTATCAGAAGCAATTAATCAGTAAAAACCTGAGGGTTAAAATTAAGCGTGAACCAATTTAAACACATTGTTAAAGGGCAAGAAGCTACTTCAGAAAGAAACGGCATGTCGTGTAACTTAAAATATGGTCATATTCTAAGTACATATAACAGATCATAATGAACCACAATAATCAGACCTTGATGTCATTTGTTTCACATCATCCTTTGACTCCACCTCCAGTGGCATGATTTTTTTCAAAGAATTCTCACTGCCATCACCGCAGTCAACAATGCAATCTCTCTGTGTGACGGCAGTACCCACATCTTTTCCAGTATCACTAGATGACTTGGTGGCCCCAAAATCCATATCCTTAACACCACCCAAAGAAGCTTTGCTATTGCAACTTGGTTCACTGCATCCGCCCGAGGTTTTACTCTGTACAAGGGTTCCAGCATGTTCAATATCAACATTTAAAACTTGACTTTTGCCATCTTCAGCAGAAGTGGCAGAAGTCAGGATTTTTCTTGACTCTGGATGACTCAAATTTTCATGTTTTGGGTGAATCTCTTCCTTTTTCAATGATAGTATCTCACATGAAGGAACAGATACTTTGAGCATGGCCTGATCCGTTTTACTCTGTACAAGAGTTCCAGCATTTTCAACGGCAACATCTAAAACTTGACTTTTGCCAACTTCAGCAGCAGTGGCAGAAGTCATATTTTTTCTTGATTCCGGATGACTCAAAATTTCATGTTTTGGGTGAATCTCTTCCTGTTTCAATGATAGTATCTCACATGAAGGAACAGATGCTTTGAGCATGTCCCGATCCTCTTGCTTGGAGTGCATACAAGATGATGGCATTACTGCAGGGTTTTCTGCCACAGAAAAAACTGACCTCAAGTTCCCCTCTTGCCCCTCAGATTCCATATGTTGGCTTGAATCTACAATGGAAAACAAAAGCTAAATCAAATAAATTAAAATAATGATAATAATATGAATAACAATAATAAAATTTGGAAAATCCTCTTCACAAAGCTAAACCATTTCATAAAGACAATAGACAAAATCATAGTACCCTGCACAAGACAAATTATGAAAGATTGGACTACGGTACAAAGCACTTGTCAAAGAAACAATCTTTTTGTATTAACTCTTTTAGCCATGAGCAGAACACCAAAGAGAAGCCAAACCAAAAAATCATACTCGAGGGCAAATTAGTGGCAAAGACATCCTCACAGATGCAAGCATTCCACTCCAAGGTGCACCAAAGGATCGCATACATTGCATTGCACACTCCCATATTATTGTTCTAACATGCAAAACTATTCACAAAACCTAAACACTCATAAAAGTGGACCAATTTGATTACCTGTTAGAGATACATTATAATGTTTTCTTTTAGCCATGATTTTACTGATATATTTAAAATACGAAAAATGTTTAATGGTACAAAAGTACTTGTATGAAACTATTTACCGAAAGGTTTTTGCAGTTATTTTGCATAACGGTCATATCTATATAATAAAACTGAAACCAGCATCATGCACTATTATTATTGTCACATCATCTGTCCATTTTTGTTCATCAGAGATCGGACTTTCATACTGAATAGTGACACTCTTAATTATGTCATTTGTACATATTTACAGAATATTGCATCCAATAAAATATTATACAATATACAAGTGCGTCCAAAATCTCCGTTTGACTCCAATAGGAATTCAAAATCTCAAACATTTCTCCTAACCAGTCCGATTATTAAAACATTCCCTTTTAAGCACCTAGAAACCCCCCAATTCCCACAAAAGTAGTACAAGTTATTAGTAAAAAGTCATATGGTAGTCTTGCATTGTATTTTTAGCAGCTTTGGTTTCCGTTTTCTCATACATTCCCGATTCAAAGGCATCTAAGCACATTTTGGAAAAAAATGTAAACTCCACATGGTAACTAATTAAACAACTGCTAAAGACAAATGCTAGTCAAGCTTCTATTGAATTGACTTAGTAGCAGAGTTGCTTCTAATCTATAGGATATCCCAATAAA
>JAVHNL010000265.1:0-25000 GCA_031216105.1 Dalbergia cultrata | reverse complement strand
GAAAAAACTTAAATTTCTTATGTCGTCAACCATACCATGTCCTCTATATGAAATACCAAATATCCAAAGCATATGAAAATTGGGCATTGCTATGAGTATATTGGAGGATGATGATCTAAGTCTAAGGTGAAACTTTGAAAAACGAAAAGCCAGGAGATTGTGTTTGTGGCTTTGCATAGGTTGACACGTTTGCATCTGTTTTAGATTTCCTTCCAAAACTAAGTTGATGGTTGAGACAGCTAGCTTGCTCTAGGCTGGAGAATACCGGATAGTTCACAGAAACTTCTAAAAGTATTTGAATAATTGAGGGTGGTAGCTTATCTCTCTACATTTGGAATTTTTCTTGTTTCAAAATAAAAATTTAGGAAAAGAAATACACAATAGTAATTACATGGCTAAATATTGGTGAAGGTCTGACGGATTTAAGATTGTTGTTTATTCCAATTAGAAGAGTTAACCGAATAATATATCAAACAATTTTAGAATGTGTTATTCATTTTTCTCAAGCTGTTCATCAATAAAAGAGAGTTAACCTTAGAAGATATCAGTTATTTACCATTTTTTAATGTGTTATTCACATGACACAGTTAGATTACTCATTATGCAATGAGGTTATCTATCAGCTTGAAATCCTACTTCTTTTCTCCCTTTTCCTTGAATATATATATATATATATATATATATATCTGTTGTCTCCATACCATTTCTAGTATATATAGGAGATTGAGCCAATACCCCTTGCTCAACAAAGTGCTCCCTTAGCTTTGGGAGTGCCTAGTTGTTGAACTGAGGTGGGCTTCTTTAGAAAAGGAATATCAGAGTACAGTAAGTACGTTTGAAGTCAGGATTCTAATTTCCAACCCAATGGGTCTAAATGACAAGGACATACATTCTTGCCAACTAAAATAAGTAATTTATATTTTATCGATAACAATTATTTCTTTTATTCAAACACAAACACTGTACTATTTATCAGCTCAATGATGCAATTCTGTATATATTTAGCTTAAAATAATAAAATGGTAGGACCCCTAGAATTAAACCAACAGTGAAAAATGTTTACACCAGAAAGAATAAGCCAAAGGCCTCTGAATTAAATGAGGAAAGGGAAGAATGACAGGAGGGGACTGAACTAAATAAGGAAGGAGAGGAATTACAAGAAGGGATTACAGCAAGGAATGAAAGGGAGGAATTACAGGGAATGACTGCAGGAATTGAGGATCGGAGCGAGAATGAGCAGGAGCAGGATTCTTTTTGGATCTGGATATCATCGGATGGAGGAAGGATCGTAGGCAGGCTTTTGCTAGCTGGATCTTGGGAGGGAGGGTGCTGAGTCTCTCTATACAACTCGCAATTATCTTTTCCTTTGTAAGAAACGGATAAATCTTCACCAGATTGCCTCTGTAACACTCAATAATACAAGCACAATTACTGTATTCTTGGCTCTTTCTTTCTGTTCTTATCATAAAATAACAAGAAATCAAGCAGACAGAAGTGTTACAATCGAGTTTGTTGTCTAAATTTTTGGAAGTCAGTTGTCTTTGAAAGTGTGAACATTTTATATAAGCTATGGCTGATAAGTTTTCGAATTCCAGGTTTATTTTCTTTTGATAAATGGTTGTGATTACCATCTTCATGACTGGCAATTACAAGGTGATAAGAAGTAAGACATACTGAAATTAGATTTTTATTTTATATAAATTATTATACGTGCATGATCTGTAATGCCTTTCGTATTTTGTTTAAATGTTTATCAATGAAGTTCGAGTTCCAAATATGCCCGAGCTTTGCCTGATTCAGTTAAGAGTAGTTCTATGCAAATTGTCGTGGCTGATATGATTTTCGACGACAGTGGATAACCAGCATTTTAATAATTTAAATTCTCATTCGTCTTGTCCTATTCTGCTTGAGACGTAATTTCCCCTTCATTCTATTTTAGCCAAAAACTTCCCCATCATTCTATTTTCAATTTGAAAATCGCAGTGAATTCTCCTATGAACGTAACTTGGAAACTTGTCAGATCGTCAAATTATTGTAACCGATCATTTCAGTTTTGTATGATGAATGTAGACCATTTAATGAACATGTTTTTGACATGGAAGTATTTAATATTCTAGGTGAATATTCCTTTTGCTCTATCCTTGATTCAGTGATTCGGTAGACTTGGGAATCCTCAAATAACTAGTCGTTTTCTCCTAGTATTAATACTTCTTTAAGTCATTGATTTATCTCCACGCTCTTTGTTTTATCTGTACAAAACAAATATGGTAATTTTAAATCAGAACATCGAGAGCTATATAACTTTCATGCTTATACGGTTGCAAGAAAATTAGTCTCACACGCAGTTTTAAGAAGTCTAATTAATTTGAGATTATTTCGTGATAGAAGAATAAATTTGTGGATATTTAAGATGCCTTGAAACTTGCTATCCCGTTTATCACGTATGATGTAGTGTTCTTGCTGTTTTCAGTAAAATTTTATCTATTGATGAAAGAAACAGAGGCGGAGTTCTAGCTATTTGATGGAAAAAGTCGAGTTACTTATGGCTCATGGTTTCAATCAAACAAGGGTATCCCTAGGAATGACTCTGCTACAAGCAAGCAAAACCACTGCCAAGCTTAGAAACCCGCTGCACTTGGTATATGAGTAAGAAAATAAAAATACAGCTGTTATCAGCGTGCCTAGCCTTCTTGTGCCATAAATCCTCAAGCCTACATAGATGAACTAGCCACCTTACGCTTGTCATTGCATCAGCTGATATGTGTCCTCCAACTCTTGGCAGAGGATTTTCAGAATTGTTTTATTATTATTTTGTTTTGCACTCTTACTAGAGCAACAAGACATGCATTCTAATTTGTTGTTCTAGCACCCCTTTTGCTTGGTTTAAAATCACACTTCTACCATGGTTCTAATTTCTATTCGCATATAGTCATTTCGACCGTGAATCGACTTTTACTTTAAACTTAACATGGAATGGTCACTATTTATTATAGAAGAAATAAGCATTACTAGAATTTAATAGAAATCTTTTAGGTAGACTCAGGATATCCACCGTCAAAAGTAGTAACTGATTTTTTTGAGATGTAGAGTTCATGAACATGGATTTTGTCTTTGACCATGAGATATTTGCCATACACATAGTTAGAAATTAAGCATTTAACTAGATATGTAAGGAATCTAACTAGCTGTTAACATTGCTAGAGCTTGTGGTCGGAATGCAATAGACTTAATTATATATTCTTAATAAGATTTAAGTTAAAAGTATTATCTATCTGAATAGCAAGTTGAAAGACAGAGTCAATCTTGATGTCATCCCATTCCCAAACCGACAGGGAGAACAAGTGATAACTATCACTAGAGTATCCTATGTCTCACCTCAAAATACTTCGACCCACTTAAGATACAAATCAGCCAAACCGACCGCACCGCAAAACAAGCCATGCCTCCAACCTTAAACTTGAACTTTGTCGATGAATAAAGGCTCTGCCAAAAGACCTTTAGCTTTGTCATCTATTTACATTACATCACAGTCTACACTACAGCTCAGATATAAATATATTCCCAACAAGACCTTTTATACAATCAGCAGCAACTCTCAGCTGCAGTGAGGACTGTGAAATTTAGATGCTTTGCAGACAGATCACACGGCAAAAATCAGGGTCTCCAAGAATGGAAGCCATGCTTGAGAGCCACCACACCTCAAACCTCAAGTCAAACCAGTGTGGCTCAAGCCTTGTACAAACCATAGAAGCACCCTTACCCCTTGTTTGGTCCCTTATAAGGCGCTTTGAGTATCCACAGGGATACAAGCAGTTTGTGAGGAGTTGCACCATGCTGAAAGGGGATGGAGGCATTGGAAGCGTGCGCGAGGTCATTGTTATGTCTGGTTTGCCTGCTGGGATCAGTGTGGAGAGGTTGGACAAGCTGGATGATGACAAGCATGTCCTCAAGTTTAGCATCATTGGTGGGGATCACAGGCTTCTGAATTATAGCTCCACAATTACTTTGCATGAGGAGGAAGAGAAATATGGAGGGAGGACTGTGGCCATAGAGTCCTATGTGGTGGATATTCCTGCAGGGAGTAGTGGTGAAGATACCTGCTCTTTTGCTGATACCATCATAGGTTGCAATCTTAGATCCTTGGCTAAGATCACAGAGCAAATGTTTTGCAAGCCTAATTGAGGCTTACTTAATTAGTTTCCGTAGGGATTTCTTCGTTTGAAGTGTTACTATATTTTCATGTCTGGTAATAATTTAGATTTGGGAAATCATATATAGCTTTTTTTTCTTCTTCAAGAACTTTATCCTCTAAAGTCTTGATAATAAACTGTTTTTAACCCAAAAATAAGCTTATCCAAACATATGTAGTATTATTGTCTGTAGTTATAACTTTAATGAATAATTTATTGATTCCTATGCAGATTGAATCATTGAAATTACTTGATGTGTTTGCGTGTATCAGTTTAAGTCTAAGCAAATAAAATTTAGTCTGTGTTGTATTCTTTCGATAATGTAGAGTATAAGCTGACTTTTAAGTCTATAGAAAAGGTTATTACTCCATCATGGTACTATATTGCATTGGGATCGAGTTTACAAACATGAGACGGTTTTTCTATATCTGTCTTATTTGATTTATAGTAGTACGAAATTTAAACGAAAATGTATGTTCTTATGAGACGCAATATTTTGAATAGTTAGGACATGAATGCTTTCTTTTGTAAACTTCTCAAGTCTAATTAGAAAGTAACCATTTTGATGATTGACAATGTTTATAATTTTCAATTATGGGATCACTGATGTCGTGTGTTTGAACTTTTGAAGGCTATATGGTGC
Organism: Dalbergia cultrata; assembly: GCA_031216105.1. Lineage (NCBI taxonomy): Eukaryota > Viridiplantae > Streptophyta > Magnoliopsida > Fabales > Fabaceae > Dalbergia > Dalbergia cultrata. The sequence goes on along the minus strand of JAVHNL010000265.1, from coordinate 20,167 downwards.
TTTCTGCGGAAGTGAATTAGTTCGTAGCAAAATATACCAGCACTCAAGTTGCCAGTTGAGCTGTTTCAGTTATGTTTTCAACATGAAGAAAACAAGAAAATAAGATAAGCTCAAAACTATAATGATATAATCTAACAGAAACAAGTGGATCATACGGCAACACTTTTGGACCTTTTCTCGCCGATTTTTGTAGCACGTTCAACTTGTAACATGATTCTGTCTTTCGATTGTAAGATTACGTGTGATTTACAATGATTGCATATGACATTCGAAATGGATATAACTTACGTCGGCACTACAGCCCAAAATCCCTCTCAGCCAAAAGGTTGAAAATAAATAAATATATAATTCTCATTCATCTGAATGCAGCAAAAGCAGAAGAAATTGTGGTACCTGTATCTGTCTGGTAGATCTTATTTGTGCATTTCTACTTGAATAGGTTAAATATAAAAATTATTTGTTTGAATAGTTTTATGTTTAAAAATTGGTCAGTGTAGTTGCCAGAAAGAAATTGTCAGCTTTTTTGATCGGGTTTTTAGTTGAAATTATAGCTAGATTGATAAAATTTTCATAATCCATGTAGCTTAAGCTCTGTTTGTTTTGCTTCCAAAAGTAATTTTGGACAAAGTAAGAAAATTCTCACTTAAGAAGTGCATTGGGAAGGTGAATTTCTCATTCTCGTTCTACAAAACTCTATCCAAACTAGCAATTTTTATCTCTTCTGAAATAAGAGTTGGAAGTTACATGCGGTTTTAGCCTCAGATGCATCTTGTGGTTGCAGCAACAGAGAAATTCAGAACATCGTGGAGATTCAACGCTAGGAGATCGTAAAAATCTTTTGGATTGAGCCCCAATCTTTCGGGTCCAAGTCCACCCCAACCCAATAATCTAATTTGATTCATTAAATTTTGTATGACTTTATTTTAAAAAAAAAAAGGATTGAAAAGATTGATATAATCTTACAAACACAAATTTGAAATCTAGGTGACAACACACACTCAAAAGTCATGCAGGACCTAATGGGTCTCGCTGTGCACACCCAAAATTTCTCAAATTTCAATAATCATAACTGTCTAACTGGCATATAATCAATCAGTGTTCACTACGAGTCTTGGGTCTCGACTTTGTCATCCATGCTAATTGCCAGTCCCATGCTTTAACAAACAGTCCATGGTTACAGTACAAGGTTGGCAAAACATTCACGGTTGACTGTTAGATGACCTTATCCTTTTGTACTGATACGACTCACAGGTCAATGATTCCAAATAGCAGGAGTAGTGGACACACCCAAATAAAAATTTGGTACTCAATTTAACAATTTATGGAATTCGTACGCAACAACCACATTGCCTTTTCTTCCAGTGCTACTTGATCTTACCAATATTATTTCTGTCTCTTAAGTCCAATGTTATTCATAATATACCAAAACATTCAAGAAAATGGGCAAAGGTCAAAGTGCAGATTCTTATTGTGCTGACTGGTAGACCTGATCATGTATCCAATTATTTGCTTTATATATACAATGCAAAGAAGGTGGTGGAACAAACATCACTGATAACCAGCGAAGAAAATGAGTTCCAACCAGAAAATAAACCAGCTTCTTCTTTTCCTCATTTTGAGTTCATGGGGATTCCTATGTTATTGTATACCAAGTGAATACTCCATACTAGCTCTTGACTTTGACAAAGTTCCTTCAGAGGAACGAGTAGTTGAACTGTTCCAAAAGTGGAAGGAGGAACACAAAAAGTTTTACAGACACCCTGAAGAAGCAATATTTAGGTTAGAGAATTTCAAGAGGAACTTGAGATATATCGTAGAGAAGAATGCAATGAGAAATTCTCCCCAGGGGCATCGTCTCGGATTGAACAAGTTTGCTGATATGAGCAATGAAGAGTTCAAGAGTAAATATATTTCAAAGGTGAAGAAGCCATTTAGCAGAAGCCTCACCAGTAGTGGCTTGCATGTTAAGGATGATCCCTGTGAAGATGCACCTTACTCTTTAGATTGGAGGAAGAAGGGAGTTGTTACTGGTGTGAAGGACCAAGGCAACTGTGGTAAGCTTCTACACTCTTATCTCCTAAAGAGAAAATGTTAGGTGTATTTATTTCATGTAGGCCATCATGTTGATTCATCAATCATCCATCATTGAAAATGGTCACAACTTATTTAAACCAAAAAACTAATAATTTCAATGGTGGAGAATAGATGAGTTGGCATGGTATCCCAAGTAAAATAAGTTCAAATAACACAACTCATTTCTAATTGACAGTGACACAACACATCTATAGATTTGAGTAGATGATCATTTATTTATTCCATTTATGGTTGTGACTTATTAGGGCTTCCCTTGGTATCACATTCAAAACTTTAATCTCCCACTTCTTTGAACTTCAATTTTTGCATATCATAGAAGCTCTTCTGATTCAACTTTTCAGGTAGTTGCTGGGCATTCTCTTCCACTGGAGCCATGGAAGGACTAAATGCAATAGTTACTGGGGACCTTATTAGCCTTTCAGAACAAGAACTTGTGGATTGTGACAGTACTAATGATGGATGTGATGGAGGGTACATGGATTATGCTTTTGAATGGGTAATAAACAATGGTGGGATTGATACAGAAACTGATTACCCATACACTGCTGTAGACGGTACCTGCAATGTGACCAAGGTCTTCTTTCTACTATGGTGATATTGTGTTGCACTTTATATTTCTTCCTTGTCTAATTACATAGTGTTTTACTTGCATTAGGAGGAGACGAAAGTTGTTAGCATTGATGGCTACACGGATGTAGCACAATCAGATAGTTCTCTGCTGTGTGCTACTGTGAAGCAGCCCATCAGTGCTGCTATAGATGGCTCTGCATGGGATTTTCAACTATACACTGGTGTAAGTTCTGTCTACTTTTCCATTCACTATTGCAAATAAAAACAGAAAATGGACAAGAAACAAGTCTTTTTTTTCTTGTCTTTTCTTGAACAGGGCATTTATGATGGAGAATGCTCAAGTAATCCAGATGATATTGATCATGCAATATTAATTGTGGGGTATGGCTCAGAGGGTGAAGATGATTACTGGATAGTGAAGAATTCATGGGGAACAAGCTGGGGAATAGATGGATACATTTATATCAGAAGGAACACTAATTTAAAATATGGAGTGTGTGCAATCAATTACATGGCTTCTTATCCAACCAAAGAGTCCACTGCACCATCCCCAAGTAGTCCTCCTTCACCACCATCACCACCACCTCCACCAGCAACACCGCCACCACCGCCGCCTCCTTCTCCATCACCAATTGAATGTGGAGGCTTCTCCTATTGTCCAGCTGATGAGACATGTTGCTGCCTCTATGAGTTATTTGATTTCTGCCTGGTCTATGGTTGCTGTGAATATGAGAATGCTGTGTGCTGCACTGGGACAGAATACTGCTGCCCAAGTGATTACCCCATTTGTGATGTTGAAGAGGGAATGTGTCTCCAGGTAAGACATGTTTCATATATCTATATTATGGCACATTTCAAGTAGTAACATTCTTGATATTTATTATCTAAGATTCTGGTTCTTAGTATATTTTGCAAATTTGTTTGATGTAGAACCCCGGAGATATGATGGGAGTAGCTGCAAAGAAGAGAAAAATGGGCAAACACAAGTTACCATGGACCAAATTTGAACAAACTAGAAATATATATCATACCCTTCAGTTAAGGAGGAATCCATTTGCTGCAATGCGTTGAATCTGAGGGCTGTTTCCACTCCTCGTTTGTGTTTCTTTCTTTCTTTCTTTGGTTCTCTCAAATAGCCGCATCACTTGTACTGCTTGGATTTTCTCTACATTAATGTATCATGGATTATATTTTTCTTCGGTTTAATTTCTCCTGTTTTCCTTGTTAGAAATTTGTCCAGTTTTTGTTAGAGAACCGATTATGAATGTGAGAGCCTTTAGCAAAAGTGGATCAGATATCTTTTAAAACTGTTTTTTTTTTTTTGTCTTTATCTTTAAAAGCTGCTTGATAATGTTAAAATATGTTGCATGTATTTGGCCCAGGTTCTAGACGAAGAGTAAAGTTAGAACTTAACCAACCATGACAATTTTTTGTTAAAAAAAACAACGACAAAGGAAAAGTCTCTTTTTATTTTTTATTTTGTTGGTCAGAATTTAATAAGGTTCTGTTTTTGGTCACTTTTTATAAGGTTATTGGACTTGTCACCTTTTAAAATCCTTTTTTGGGTATATGTCGACTTTTAACAATAAACCAAAATATGCATGATGACTTGGGCCCTAAACGTAAGTTCATGTCTGTGTCCACACAAATGGGCCAAAAAACAAACAGACATGCATGGCTTTGACCCATAAAAAAATGTCCGTGGTCATCTTCACGGTCCTCATTCTTCAAATTCTTGTTTCCACGTCTTCAATTGGTTCACCTGTGGGACGTGATAACTGCCAAATCCTTTGACATTAACATTAACTTTGTATTTCTCTTTCCCACAACTTTAATTATTCACAAGATGTGTCAGCTAGTTGGTTACTTTGGTCACCAAAACGGCATTCATTTGGTAAATAATCCCCAATTTTATATGCTTAGCCGTACCCAATCCCAATTTCATTCTTTCATGACATGACAGCAACCTTTGCTCAATTCCCTTCATACCATGATGCAACCACCTCTTCCTGTAACATTGAAACATCATTGAGTCCACCTTAACCACCATGTAACAAATGCAAAAATCTGTAGTTTTGTTCTCACTTTCTCACCCATGCATAACAACTTTTTGGTTTGATGCCTTCTGTAATTGAACTAGACCTTAAATATCGCGACAATGAATGAGACCATGTATCTAATTAAGTAGAGAATCTCACTTTTTCGTAGTTTATAGCTAAAAGCTATTCATAGTATATTTTGAAACAGATCTTGAATTGGAATATGTTATCAACGTAGAAATATTTGGTAGGGTCAGGGCCACGCCCAAGCCGACCAGTAAATTAACACTCCATGCATTCAATATGGAGGAAGGGAAAAAAAAAAAAACATGCTTTAAGCTTTTGACAAAAGAGCTAGATTTCCTCGATCTATCTCAAACTCTAAACGTGAAAGTATGTGAAAGTAATTGAATCTGAGAATAAAATATGATATACTAAAATAATTGAATCTAGGAAAAAAACCTGGTATGATTAAAGTATGATTGAGACCCTCAAATAATTGAATTTTTAATTGAGAATTTTTAATTGAGAATTCGTTTTTGTACATGTAAAAGATCATTACAAAAAAGAAAAATTTCACCGATAGACTATATTCACAACCACAGCATCAATCATCAATCCATTGTCGTCCCAAAATTGCTCTGAAAAACAATTTACAACATCAACTAGATTTTTAACCATGGTTGTATTTATGGACATGGAGCTGAAAAAAAAAAAAGAAGAAGGAAAAATTAGCTTATCGATATATTTGGGTCTACATATTTGAAGACACTATGATATCTAAATTCCACAATCTCTGCGTTGCACAATTAGAAATGCTGTTTGTCATGCGGCAGTGCACATGTGAAGTTAAATTGAATTATTTTGTTTAGACTTTATAGGTTTTACTTATCATTCAACACCAATGCTTGGGGTCAATTGTTTTGTTTTTCATGAGACAGTGGGAAAGTAACTAATTTTCAAAAGACTAGGGAGGAGCATGAGGCACGAACAACAGTCAAGAATGGCAGGCAGGAAGAATCAAAAGAGCCAATATTGGTGGGACAGAGGAGCCCCTTTTCTAAATCTCACTCATATAGCTCATGTTCCCACACCAATCAACGGGGATAATTCCCGCAATCTAAGGGCTAAATTCAGGAAATTAAATTAAACAAGCGTATATTCTATTGAATTCAATGTACGAGTGGATAATAAGGATTTTTTTTTCTTTTGAATAAATGATAAATAAGGATATTGTGTGTTCGCCTACATAATTTAACAGATTCTGCACAAGGCACTATAAGCAGTCAGATAGGCAGTATGCAATTATGGAGGCTGTTATGTGAATATTTCGTTCGATTTTTATTTAATATACAAGAAATTAACATGTATCACATCAAAAGGGAAAAAAAAAAAAGAAGGAAATCGACATGCATGAAATAAACTATATTTATTCATATAATCTCATGTTACAATTTTGAGCAATTTTCATGGTTTAGTCCCTTTGAATTAAATTTTAGAAATTAAAATACACTAGCACAAGTGGTTCTGATCCAGTTTCGGTAGTATTTTATCAATGTTTAGCTTATTACATTCCAAAGTTAATCAATATAAGATTAATTCTTATAATTCATAATACTAAGATGATTGATTCTCAAAATATATACTTAGGCTCTAATTTTCGATATATTATAAAGAATTAAATATCCTTCTATCGATTATTAATAGTACATAATATCTACATTTCAGTTATTTTTAATGAAAGAGTTTGATTGGATATTTCCACTAAAATAATATGACGTTAGTATCTCCTAACCTTTCAGCTTCAAAGTTTCATCATACAATTATGAGATCTTCAACCAACACCCATTTTTTGTTACAGAGAAAACCATTTTTTTACATTTATTAACTTAATATTAAGGTTGTTTATTTTTTACGAGATATTATGTTTGTTTCGTTGCTTTAGTCTTTTATATATAATTCATAGTTTTTTTCTTCATATTGATCTGCTTTTTGTTTTGGATAGTGTCATATCAACCTTCAAATGGTTATTTGGTTACATATTTGTTTTTCTTGTATTGATGTTCAAACTTCAATTTTTATCGTCTTTTGTATTTTGTATTTTTTTTCCTTTCTTCTTTGTTATTGATTTATTTTGAGCGATTTGACCATAAAGATTTAGTTATATTAGCTTAAGTTTTGAAAAGCAAATAGTATAGATTTAATTTATGAAGTGTAAAATGTAATATGAAAACAATATTCTTATTTATAAAACATGAAATTATAGAATTAAATTAATATTACTTATTATCAAAAATAAATTAATGGAAATATTTTTAACAAATTAAATTAATAAATTTATATTTTAGGAACTAAATTAATAAAATCAATTTTAATAAATTATCAATATGAAATATTTTACGCTATCAAATGATTATATATCAATTTCATATATAAACCAATTTGAAAGTGTTTATTGTAAAAAAAATTAAATATTTTTATAAAATAATATATAATTAAATAACTATATAAAATATTATTAAGAACGTGTTAAATTAATATTAACTCTTCTTGTTAGGAATTAAGTTTTTGTCCAAGCCATAATTTTCATGAGGGTTGACGATGTCTTGGGATAACGATGTTGTGGTTCTCCGAAAGTGAAATATTGATTGAGAATGACACGGAGATTAAATGCCGCGTGGACTGGGAAATAGGGAGGAAGGGCGTAGGTCCACTACCCGCTTTATTGACAAGAAGACTTGACGCCCTTTCCTTTGGTTAATGCTTACCACTAACTGCTCGCAAACGATTCCTCCGTGATCACATTATTGCCATTATTTAACGCTTCTAAAATTGGCATTTACTTCGATTCATCAGCCAAAAAATAAAATGACAAATGGCCAAATATCTAATTACATTAAAAAAAAAAGAAGTTTTGATGCACTTCAATTCAATTCATCCTTTGAAATGATTTTTTAAGTAGTGATATGAGACTCGAATTACCTTTAATAATTTGATAATATATAATTAGATGACTTAATAAAGGAGATTAAACTTTCTATATATTCATCAAATCAAAATAATGATTCTAGTTTCAGCTTCATTCTACGAGTAATGTTATGTGCATAATAAGATTGTATAATAAATATATACTATATATTTTATTATTATTAGATGTGATGAGTGAGTGAAACGAATGAGAATTACTTATCACATTTAATAATAATAAGGTGTGTGCTATGTATTTATTCTAGTGTACATGTGTCATCATTCTTCATTCTAGTGTGTTTCAAGCTTTCAGTCGCCTCCAGAGAGATCATAGTATACTGATTGTTAGTAGTTAGTATTAGAATACCTGTCCATTCTAGTCTCTCCATTCCATTCCTCACAGTACTGAGTGAATACACAAGAAGCGCACACACAGAGAGGCAGAGAAAGCAAAAGAAGAGCGTCTCTATCAGACACTGCTTTTTGTGGCTTTTCTTTCATCTTACTCATTAGTCATTGCCCCCCCACACTCCACGGCATCTTTTAGCACTTGCAACCAACCAACCCCATTCCCTTTCCCTTGTGACATCTTTCATTCATGCCACTCCACTCTGCTCGTACAATTACTCACTCTCTTTCTAACCAAAGTCATGTTCACTTGCCACCCCTTTCATTATTATATCTCCAGTCTCCACTAACTACTTCCATGTCCTTTGCTGAATATTCCAGCCTTTCCTTTTTCTTTTTCCATTTTTAGCTGTTTCATCAACTTGTCGACAAAAGGTTACTCCAGCTACCTACTCTAGTTACTACTGAAAGGTAAGTGTTTTCTTGGATGACATCCTCTTTTTTTCTATGGCTATGCCTGTTGTTTTCATGCTGTTATTAAAGAGGTTTGATCTTTTCTTCATTAGCATTCAATTGTTTTGTTTTCTTTTTTTTTTGCCCTTAAATATCATTGCTCAGGTGGGTCCTAGAATTTAATTAGCTTGTGATGCGGATGAATATGCTCACTGCTTTTGTACTACACTTAGTTCATTGATTATGGATTCAAGTACTGCAATATTCTGAATACTTTCACATTCGGTTCATTGAGGAAAAACAGAAACTAAATAGCCTTTATCATGATTCGTTGGCTTAATTCTTGATTTTTACAATTCAAATCGAAAGTTTTATTGCTTGAGAGGTTTACTTGCCCTTTCCAACCCTCCAATAAAGCACTATGGCAGTTTTCTTACTCTTTGCTTAATGGCAAGGAAAATTGAAAGCCATTTCTATGATCAGTACCATGTCATGGCATAAAATTATGTGCTCAGTAGTTGTGTCTGTTGTGCTTCTCTGATCTTAGATCAAGACCTGTTAAATTGAAGCAGAAAATCTACTCTTTTATATTGTTGTTTTAACTGCTAACGAAATTTTCTTCTTCCATATCATTTTTACTTTTTCAGATTTGCAGTATTGGATGTTAGGACTTAGGAGGTTTCTCAGCTGATTCTTTAGGCCTCAGTGCTGATTTTAGTGTGTGATACTGTCTTGAATCTTGAACCGTGAAACTTGTTGGCTGCATAGAACAGCTGTTAAATTTTGGAAAAAGATGGCTGAAAGGAAGTTGAATATTAATGCCCCTCTGATGTCTGTGAGACGCAGTTCTGCTGCTGCATCACCATCCTTATCTGAAGCCAGGAAGAAGATATTAGAGAAGCGCCACACTCTTCCACACTACAACTCAGAAATGAGTATGGATCAGGTAACAGAACCTGTTGCAGTGCCTTTCAATTGGGAGCATATCCCCGGAAGACGCAAGGGTAATGGTCATGGATCTGAGGCTCAACCTCCTAAGGAGGCTTCAAATACTCCAAGCCCAAGGCTTCCCCCTGGAAAATCCACAAATGCTGCCAAACTGCCATTGGAAAAGGAATGTAAAGTTGCTAATAAAGTTAGGCCCTCAACTCATAAATCAAACTCTTTCAATGTCTGTGTGGTTAAAAGTAAAATAGATTGTGACAAAGAAAGAAAAGTTGTGACAACAGTTGAGAGAAGAAGGTCCAATGTGGAGAAGGAAAAGGAGAAGGAGAAAGAGGAAGAGGATGATGTTTATTCTGATGCCCTTGAAACACTTTCACCTACAGAATCATTCTCCATGAACTGCAGTGTAAGTGGTGTTAGTGGGTTAGATACTTTAGATGCAAAGAAGTCTGGAACCTTTTCTTCTGATCAGCAAATTAGAGACTTCATGATGAGCCGCTTCTTGCCTGCTGCAAAGGCGATGACTCTACAGCCTCCTCAGTACTCTTCAAAGAAGCAGTCTGTACTTGTAGAACAACCACCTAGAGATATTACCAGATTGGTACTTGAGGAAAAGAAGCCCTTGCTCAATAAACAGATCACTGATATTATACCATACACTGCCCAATGTCAAGAAGAAGAACAAAAAGAAAGTGAAGATGAAGATGAAGCTGATGACTATGACATCTCTGCTAATGTCTCAGCTAAAGGTTGCGGATTGTTGCCACGCTTGCATATTAGGAATTCATTGTGCTTGTTAAATTCTGTGCCTGGGATGAAGATGAAAAACCAGGTTTCCTTGCCTTCTGCCAGTGAGGTTGTGAAACCTAAAAAAATCTCTCATATTAGATCTTTTAGCCCAGTTCCAGCCGTAAAGAAGGTAAAAACAATGGCACTAATCTGCACCAAATTTTTTGCATTCTTCAATTGTAAATGCCATCCTTATTCCTTTTTGTAAATCGGCAGTGTCATTGGTCATTTTTTAGACTTATTTAGTGACAGTCATGAGTGTTTCCTGCAGGCCTGGGATGCAATTCACAAGAGCAAATCAAGCTCTGGAGGTGCATCACCTGACATGCAGAAGGAAGGCGGGAAAAAATGGACTAGTGAATCAAACAGGTTTACTTATTACTCGGGTGAGCTGCTGCCGGGCAGGCTCTCTCCCTTCCGTCGATCGAGAGCTGCTGCTGCTGGTGTATCTCCCTGTAGAAGTAAACCGCAATCCCCCCTTCGCGGAGCAAGGTTGCTCAGTGATTCTAAAGAAGCTGAGAATAATCTTTCTGGCAAGTTGAAATTCCACAGCACGGGACTTGGAAATTTTCAGGGGATACCATCCCTGGGAGCCAAAAGAAGTTCATATTCAGGGAGCCTCACAATGGAAAAAACATTGTACATAGATACTGCCAGCACAGTCAAATTGCCATCTTCAAATTTAAGTTCTGTAGATAAGGAACGGAGGATAGATACTTTGATTGCAGAATTGGACAGAAGAAGGGGGAAAGTAAGTAGTAATTCCAACATAGAATCTTCTCAAAGCATAAAACATGTACAAGCTCTGGAAGAGAAGGACACATTGCATTCTGATGTATCAAGTTCTAGTGATGCAAATTCTTCAACTTTGTCTAGTATGTTACGTCATAGGGCCAAAGAAGATAAATATCAAGCACGGACAACTGCTCAAGATATTAGCCAAGAACCGGTGCCCTTGCAACTTGTGCAAGGGATATTTACTGAAGATTCAAAGATTAACACCCAGCAAATTGTGTTAGCTAATGATTCAGGAAAAGGTGGTACTGAGTCTGCTATGTCTCCTCTTCCCCCACCATTGCCAAAGTCACCTTCTGAGTCCTGGCTTTGGCGTGCCTTGCCTTTAGTTTCCGTGAAGAATTCATTCCTGCATTCAAATCAAGGTACTCAATCCCATGCTAAAAGGCAAGATTCTGATACTACATCCAGCAATATCAAGTGGGAAACAATAGTGAAAACATCTAATTTGCATCATGACCATGTACGCTATTCACAGGTAACCTTAATTGTGCTCTAGCCCATATTTTTGTCGGTATACCTCAACTCTGGCAGTGACAAAGATTAAAAGTCACATTAACTATCTCTGCAGGAACTAACCACGCGTAAATCTCAGCATTCAAAATCTTAGAGGTGGAAACCCAGTGACTTTTCTATCATGTTATGGTCAAAGCTTTTCAATGTTCATCTTTATCATGCTTAAGGTATGTGGTCTTCACCCTATGGATTTTTGGCATTTTGGCATAGGTAAACATTGGACATAAGATGGTTGGGATTTTCCACTTGAGTAGATTAATATTTTTCATCAATTGATCATATAGGCCTTTAAATTTGACTCAATCAAGCATGTTTATGAACAAAATTGACATAAATACAATACTTCGAAGATAAATTTGTGTTCTTAGTCGAGCAAAATTTGAAAGAATGATGTAATGAAGTGATGTGATACAGGATCGGATCAATTTAAAAACACTGTTTGAAGACCAAAGTATCAGTTCTCTTTTTTACTATCTATAAAATATCAAGTCAGCGTTATTGCTTATATCTTTTCTATTGGATTTTGTTGGAAAAATATTATTTGTAATCACGGTGGGGGACACTATACCGACATATTGTCATTTATCTTTGAATGGAACGTGGATTGCACTTAGTTTGGGTCTCATGTCTCATCCACAAGTATAATATTCCATGCATTGGAAGTTCAAATAATTCTACTCATTTTTTCTCAGCTTTAGACTTAAATTTCAGGCTCTGACACCTTTTGGTCTTTTTGGAATTATATTTTACACCACAGATAAAGTCATTGTTGGTGATCATTGATCAATAAGAGGAAAGCTTCTTTTGGACTCATGGCACCTTCAGTGGATTCAAGATTTCTTAACCTTCAGTAAGAGGAATGATCATTTAGGTTCCCTCATGTGGTGCCAAATGTTCAATTATCAGCATTTGACATAAGCGATTGCCCGTTTTTCATGCTTTATTGATTGTTTCCTTTCATACACACACAACAATTTCTTTAAAACATTATGATCTTCTTCTTTTTTTTCCTCTCTTTGCGCTTTCAGAAGCTCATGTCCAATTATGTAAATCAGATTAATTCTGAATTCCACTGAGTTTCAGATTCTCATGCATTTTCCGGTGTTTACTATCTCAGTAACAGGACAAAGTAATTCTCATCAATTGCAGGCTTGATATATATTCGTATAATTGTGTAACTTGTATAAATACTCTTCCCTTTACATTTTGATAATCTATATTAATTATGCTTTTCGAATGCTATGGAATCCGAACCATTTGATCTACTGCAAGTTGCCACAGCCAAATACCTAATGATTGCAAGCTACTACTGCATAAGCGCAATAATGTTCATACCAAATGGATGAACCAATATCACTTGCCTATCACTTTAACCTATTATCTCTCCTTGCCTAGTTAATTCAGTTGTTGTGCCCTCTTACACGAACATTCCGAAATCGTGGATTAAAAAAAATAAGAACATAGTGTTCCTAATTCATCAATTCTCAAACAATTATACTAGGAGTAGTGTCTTATGAGATTAGAGATATTTTTATATGGTGCGTGCTCCAACTTCTAGTGTGCGGTCTTCAGCTAGCACCATACGGATCATGGGTTATTATTTAGTAATATTTATTGGGTTCAACATTAAATAGGGTGGTGAGAATTGAAGTCTTCCTGTGAAACCCTATATAAATTGGACTTTATTTGGAAAATTGATGATAATTGTGTAACAAGGAAATGGCAAGTTGGCAACAGTGACTTGACGGTCGATGCTGAGATATGAAACAGGACCGCGGTAGGGACGAAAACGACCTGTTAGTGACGGTGACTTTGACAAGGTGATGATGGATGATTTGGCCATTGTAATAATTGATAATTATTGAGTATTGACCCATGAAATGAAAATAACAGTGAAGTGGTGATCAAGCGGTAATGTATATGCAATTGGTTGTCTCTTGTGAGAAGGCGCTGCTTACTAGCCTTTCAATATTTCACCCTCATGCCGATGATAATTTAAGTTCCATCTGCAGAATACTGACAAACACAATCAAAATCACTTTAAACTGTAGTTTTTATGTATGATTAGTGTCAAACTATCATGCTATTTCTTGATTTTACTTTTTTTTCTTTCACCATTTCATTAGTATATTATAAAAGTATTAAAGAACTAAGTTAATTAAGCTATCCAATAAGAGTTTAACTTGTTAAACACATAATTGATTGACAAAAAAGTTACATCAACGGCGCACTGATTTAACTCAAAACTATACATTAGTTTAAGCAGTAAAGTGCCTCAAAATTCAATGAATAATTATTAATTATTTTGTTTAATCTTTCAGTATTTAATCTCTACAACTCGAAATTAGAAATTCTTTTATATATATTCTGTTGCATCAGGTTGCCTAATCAAAATTAAGGAGTAGTGTTACTTGTACTCATGGTACGTGAAACGTTATGCCGATTCGCATCACATCTACTATTGGATGAAACGTGTACCCTATTCAAATAGAGTCAACATCTCATTCAATAATAAATGATGTATGAATCGACACGGTTTCTCGAATTTCATTAATACAATTATCATTTCTCATCAAAAGGCAGAAATGGGCGTGGCCCTACTTGCACCCACTCCAGGATTAAACGTACACAGACTCCACCATAAATGAGAGGTGCATACAAGAAGTGGGAGAGGGCGGGTAGGTCATGGTCACGGGAGTTTTGCTGGGAAAGAAAATAGTGAGTGGGATACGCATAAATATATATGTGCAAAATCAACACGGTTGTGTTGTTCTGCCGTGGGAAGACATTCTTGCCAGAGTCTGTCAGAAAGCTCGTACTCCTGGAAACAGAGACTGCTTGTTAGGTCCATACACTTTTTCTTTTGGTACATTAGTTAGGTCCATAAATTTAATATGTAGTAGGGGATAGGAGAAAAATTATAAACGAACGGTCCTAAAAGTGTTAGTTAAAGAAGTAATAAAGAGTCTTAATTCATGCACCAGAAGATCAAAAAGTTCACTTTTTTGTTTCTCGAAAATTATATTGTTAGATTTTTAACAAATATCTTTTGAGACAATTTTAAAACAAAGAATAATGATTACTATATGATCAAGGAGACAAGGATGGATTCAGGGGAGCCAAGTTTTTCACAAATACATATATATATATATATGCAAATATTATATCATGTAATGTTTTAAAAGATATCACGAAGAAGTTTTTAATGTTTTTTATGTGATATATGTGAGGCAACAATTTAATATTATTAATTTAAGAATAAATATGAAATACATATATGATATATGGATCCAAAGTTAAAAAGTGAGGTGTAAGTTGTGTCATTGAATGCTGTGAATTGTTACAATATAATGATACTTTTTTCTCATAGAACTAGGACTCCCTCCAGGTTGAAAGTTAGACCCAGAACAATAAAAATACCTCATTCAGTAGTTAAAGATTCCAAAATTTCAATTTGTAACAATAACAATACAGGAACTCTTAACAGCGGTAACAATAAAGGCCCAAAAATGATATTTTTCTAACCATAACTATGAAAAAAAAGGTTATCTTCCTTTTTTTGTAAGTTTTATAATTTTGACCCCTCATTTATTGAATCATGGATACGTTCCTGTATATGATCCCGTCATGTGTAATTTAGGCATAAAAGAATTCATTTCTGAAAGGACATTGATAGGTGGTGATAAAAAAAGTACATTAATTCACAAGCCTTGTGTTCAATCAAGTGTATAATATTTAGACAACCCTTATCATTTAGGGTATGTTGGGATTAGTAGAGCATGATGAAGCAAAGCGAAGTGAAATATAATATAGCGGAGCAGAGTGATATTGATCCCATAGTTTTGAAAACCGGATTGATCCCATAGTTTTGAAAACCGGATTGGTCGATTCGGATCAGAAACTAGTGGACCGGGCACTAGTTTGGTTTGGTTCAATGATTGGACTGGTTCCGCATTAAATCGGTCAAACTCAGGTTGAATCGATGGGCGGATAGTTGAATCAACTATGGAACAGATGAGTGAACCGCCCACATGACAAGTCAAGGGCTGCCCATGTGAAGAAGGCATGGAATTGTGGAAAAATTCCAACTTGTGGGTTTAAACCCCTGTCGATCGGATGGAAGGGGAGCACACAACCATTGTGCCAAACTAATTTGTATGTCATTGTGTAACAATAATTGTATATACTATCATTTATTTGTATTAAATTATATTTTTATATATTAAATTAATTAAATCCTATTCAACCAGTGACTTATTTGTTGAACCAATGACCTAGTGTGACCCGGTACCTTGACCGCGTTAAGCATCGGTCTGGTTTTGAAATCTATGATTGGTCTGGTCTATTGTTTGGGTATTTTTTATTCTATCTTATATTCCTCCCAATTTTTTTTTTTTGGGGGGTGGGGGGGGGAGGGGAAGCAAATTGTGAATAATGGATGGAATTGAATGGAATGAAGTTCATCCATCTCCACTCTATTCTATCCAACTTTAGCAAAACCAAACAATGGAGTAAGTTAAAATACCATCTGCTCCACCCAACTCCACCAATCCAAACATACCCTTAATTTGTCTTTCTCCTTAACATTCTCGTACTTTTTCTCTAGTAAACCCTCAAGCTGATATCTGACAATTTTAGCGTCAGACAAGTTAGTCCCCAATAATTGAAAAGTATTAACTTGATTTCTGACAATATTAAATGTTGGATATTTAGTACCTTGGATGGAAAACCTTAATGGTATTGGTGTGCGTAAATAAAATGATCAGTGTCTTATTGCTTTACCAAAAAGAAAAAAGCTCCATCCCTCATCAACACCTTCCTTCCATTATTTTCATCTTTATCACCACCACCATCATCATCACCTCCCTCAGCTCCATCCATAGTCATGCCTTATCCATCTCAACCCATTTACACAACTCACATCTTCATACCACACATTAATTCTACTCAACTTCTTCAACTCACCCTTGCCAAAACAACACATTGAGTTCACATTTCCCTTTATAAAGCAAAAAATACAATTTCAAAACACCTGCCCACTATTTAAAATAATAAAAAAAGAGAATCTAAAAAAAGAGAATCTAAAAAGAACGAACAATAATAGAAAACAAAATGAGAGTGCATCGCCATCAACCCATTCCCTGTAGAGACCAACCCAGCCTCCCTCTTCAACATCCCACCATTGCCTATAGCCTCACTGCCATAGCTACTACTGCTACCTAGCCTTATCGCCATCGCTTCCATGGTTGTTGACCCAAAATCCTCTAGCTACGCCACCTTTGCCCGTAGCCTTTCTCTATGGACTCCTGCTATTGTGATGTCTCCATCCCTAACTTAGCATTATGTTTTATAGGTTCTAGTACTTTTGTGGTGGATGGAGTTGAGGTAGGTAGAGGTGGTAAGGATGAAAACGATGGAAGGAAGGTGATGATGAAGGATGAATAGAATTTTTTTAGTCTTCTCTTGTGATGAATCTTGCTTGAACCTTCTAATACATGTTTGGATTTTGAACATATTTCAAGAAAGCTGCTCGTTTTTTGCTTCACTAAAAACATACTAAAACGAAAAGAAAATACTAACAAACTGACTAGCTAAAAACCAACTAACGAGAAGAACTCTCTTTTTCTTTATTTATTTTTCTTGCAACTAACACCAAGAAAACTTAAAACTAAACAAAAGAGAAAAAAGCAAGATAAACTCGCAGACAACATAGAAAATTAAAAAAAAAAAGGTCTCACACTATAAAAAAATGGTACATTATGGCGGTCTTTGCAATAAGGGTGGCCATAATTAATAATGTCATTCAGTTAATTATGACGGTTTCTTTTTAACTGCCACAATTCACATATGGCTAATTACGACGGTTTGAAACCGACATAATTTTCAGTCAAATTATAAAGTACATTGTTAATTATGGAGGTTAAGAACCGCCGCAAGTTTCAACAAAATTACTAAAAAAATTAATTACGACAGTTTGAACAGCCATAATTTGTAGTGAATTTTTTTAAAAAAATTAATGATGGCGGTTTTAAACCACCATAATTTGCATTCCAATTGATATAAAAAAAAATTCCTTCACATTGATAATAATGCCACATAATTCAATAAAACCAACTCCAGCTTCATAATAATCTAGTAAGAAAAAGTAAAAGAATTAAGCAGAGATCAAGTTTCAAATTAAGCTAAATCACATAACTAGAATATATAAAGATACATCAGTCATAATGTAAAAATGAAGTAATTATTCTATTCATGTTCTTTACCGAGGCTCAAATTGAGGTCAACTTCAAACATTGGAGGTAAAAGACACTAGCTTCATGTTTGCATTCAGAAAAAATTGACTTCTAAGAACTTTTGTCTTTATGTTAATGATAATGAGATATCTAATATACAAACTCTGTCAATTTAACCATGATGAGGATTGCAAAATACTTTTACAAAAATTGCTTGCCAGGACTAAATCCGTAATTGTAGTCAAGTAAACACAAAATCACTAAGTAAAAGATAGTCAAAAGATACTAATATAATCATAAAGCAAAGGTATAATACAAAGCCATACTCTTCAATGTTTTCACCACAGGGCTTCATGTCAAACTTATGTTTTACTTCACCTGCCATCGCAACCTTGCCACCTAGCACAAACGCATGCAAAAGCTATTAACTAGCTTAAGGTAGCTAATATGACAATTGACTAACTGAAAGCACTGCAAATAATTATAATTTATCCAGATCAAATTATTAAATATATCACAACTCAATGTTATCACTTTCCACATGACAATGGAAACAACTTCAGAGTTTAGAACAATGAAATTTAAAGGTACCTGCACTTCTCATCTTAAATCTTTCATTTATGCAATCAAAATTGCAAATCCTAATAAGCTACAGTAATAATGACTATTGCACAAACATTGCACACTGAATTTTGGGTGGAGGAACATTAGTATTTGCTGATCATTCATTTGTCCTGATCATTCTGCTGATTTTGTAACTTAGTATCTTTGACAAGGGCAAAGTCCCAAGTTTTCCAAGCATGTTCATAGCTCTAAACTAAACTCTAGAAGTTATTTTGATCTAACAAGAAAGCAATGGCTTGCAAAGAAATAAGTGGGAAAGATTAAAAGGATTGGGTATATCAATGAAGTTTACTCAAAAAGGACAGAGTGAAGTAAAGTTCACTCAAAAAGGATAAAAAAGAAAGATGCAGAAAACCTCAATTGCCAGATGCCAAGCATTTAAGCAAAAAGAGGAAAAATAAATAAATCAATCAATCAATCAATCAAACTCATTAATGATTCCAATGCTCAAACTTGAAGACAAATTGAATCCACGCACAGCAGCAAACAAAAAAAAAATAAATAAAGCATGATATATTCTAAAATCCAAAACCAGCAAAAAAAGAATAAAACAAAGAATGTGATTCACAAACGCACACACGGAGACAAACCAAGTCATCATCAGTAATTCCCCAAAAGGCATGGCCAAAATTGAACTAATGCCAAAATTGAATTATATTTTTCCCCTTAACCCAGTGTCTCCTTCTCATGTCTAATTCTTCAGCACACAGGTCCAATGTATTTCATACTTGGTGTAATATATAATAGTCCAAAGAAATTAATCAGTGAAAGCAATTAATTGGGAAAAAAAAAACTATAACCTGTTGATCACTAATGGGTCATTAATGTGGATGCATGGTGAACTGAACTTGTAATTGAGGAGAAATTACTTTGATGCAGCCCTTCAACAACAATTTACACAAAGTTGAATCAGCAGAAATACTTCCAGTACTTGGCATCTGCACATAAGCTAAATCAAAGATTGCTCATTTTCCAAATCTATAACACTTAGAAAAGAAAATAAACCATAATGAAAATGATAAGTCAGTTTCAGCCAATTTGTCACTTGTGGCAATGCTAACTAGCTCCGTTGCCACCATCTTTCTTTATATAAAGATGTGAAATTAAATAGCGTATAAAACTAAAAAGTGAAAGACAATTCAGAAAAGGAACCAAACAAAGAAAGATATCAACTAAAGTTTATTTCTATGATTTATCAACTCACAAAAAAGAGAAACAAAGTCTTCTTAAGCTTTTTCCGAAATGGCCAGAGGATAATATAGATTTGATGTGACTACATATATAAAGACAAACACAATACATAGAATACTTTTAAATAGCAAAGGATGAAAATCAAAGACCAAACTGAGAACAGTTTCTTCCCCTTTGATAAATATCATAACAGAATAAACACTATTATTTTAGATTTTTTGTTTGAAGCTTATTATTTCAGACTACAGTCATCAAACCCGATAACAATTCCTTACATTTGCTTCAAACAAACCCAGAAATCACAGCATTCAAGGAAGAACAATCCATATTAATAAGAAGAACTAGGTGTTTGACTAGAAAACTACCACAGAAAATTACACCTACAAAATTTTTTTAAGCCAACTAGCTAGGTTGGAGGTTCAATACATATCAAGCAAGCCCAAACTAAAACTATTCTGCAAAGCTATGAGTTCACAAAGCCCGAGTTGTTAAGCAAAGAGTGAAAATGGACCTAGAAAAATCAAGTTACTGTAATAAAGCAATAAAGCCAGTTTCCTGACAAATTCATTCCTTTATGTAATTGTAGATTACAACAACCCTTAC